>PVJX010005836.1:0-52847 GCA_004027295.1 Dolichotis patagonum
TTTGTGTCTCAAACTAGAAAACGTAAAAGCTATAACCAAGCAAGCAAAAAGAAATAAAGAGTATAAGTAAAATTAAAAACATAAAATCAGTAAGAGAAAAACCAGTGAATCCAAAAGCAGGTTTTCTGACATGATTGATAAACTCCTAGTTAGACAGAAAAAAAAATGACCAATATAATCTGCAGACATTTAAAGAATAAAGGAAAATCAGAAGAAGTTCTATGTCTACAAACTTATGAACTCATATGAAAGAAGCTAATTCCTTGCAAGGTAAAATCTACTAAAGCCGCTAAAAGAAATCAGACCTAAATAAATAGAGAAATACAGTGTACAGGCAGGCATCAAGTTAACAAAAACATAAAAAGGTATGGGTCAAGTTAATCTAATATATATAAATGGTGTGTTCATATACAATCCTAATCAAAATCCCAGAAAGCTGATTCTAAACCTTATAGATAGAGCTGGGGCTTTTAGCTCAGTAGTGGGGTATATGCTCAGACATATGAGAGGCCCAGGGTTCAATCCTCAGCACCATAAAAAACCAAAACCAGGGGCCAGGGATATAGCTCAGTGTCATAAGTGCCTGCCTGGCAAGGACAAGATCATGAGTTCTATCCCTGGTACCAAAACAAAACCAAACCAAAACCAAAAAACCCATTTAAAGTCCATGGCACTAGATGAACTACAAGTAAGAAAAGTGTGGGGGTTTTTTGTTTTTTGTTTTTGATACAGGGTCTTGTTATGCAGTTCAGGCTGTCCTTGTGCTCTGTATTATACACTGATGGACAGACACACAGATCAAGAGAATGAAAGAGAGTAACAGAAATAAACCTAGACAAATATGATAAACTGGTTTTTTTTGGTTTTTTTTTTGGTACCGGGGATCGAACTCACGACCTCGTGCTTGCCAGGCAGGCACTTAAGCCACTGAGCTAAATCCCCGGCCCTGATAAACTGTTTTTGATAAAAGCACAAGGGTTAGTCTTTCCAAAAGCACAGTTAAAAAAAAAAAATCAACATTCATATGTGGAAAAAAAAAAGAAAGAAAGAAAAGAAACTTGACCCATACCCTATATAAAAATTAACTCAAAATGGGTCACAGATTTTTTTTTTTAAATTCTTTTTCTTTTCTGAAATGCGATCTCACTAAGCTGTCCAGGCAGGTCGTGAGCTCCTGGGTTCAACTGATCCTTGCACCTCAGCCTTCAAGTGCTGGGACTACAGGTGTACCTCATGGCACTCAGCTGGCTCACAGATCTAAATGTAAAGAGTACAATCATAAAACATGACTATAAAACTCTGGAGAGGGCTGCATGTGATAGCTCAGTGATGGAGCACCTGTCTAACGTGCCAAATCATGGGTTCAGTTCCTAGTAGCCCAAACAACAACAACAACAACAAAACAAAAAAATCTTGGGAAGGGCTGGGGATTTAGCTTAGTGGCATAAGCGCCTGCCTTGCAAGCACATGGTCATGAGTTTGATTCCTGGTACCAAAAAAAAAAAAAAAAAATCTTGGGAAAAAAAAAATCTTTTTGTACTTCAGCTAGACAGAGCTCTTAGATATAACACACCAAAAGCAAAATCCATACTAGAAAAGTGATAAATTCAACCTCTTCAAAATTAAAACCTTTTATTTTATAAAAGATAGTTATTAAAAGAATGTCAACTAGACTTAAGCTGGGAGAAAATATTTACAAATCATATAACTGACAAAAGGCTTTCATTTAAAACACATAAAGAACTCATACAATGTGAAAGCAGTATGATAAATAAAGAAAGCCAGACTCAAAATCCTGTGTATTATATGACTTCTTTTATATGATAGTCTGGAAAAAGCAAAACTACAGAACTGGATAATGGACTGGCATTTGCCAGGGTAAATATATATGTATTAATCATAAAGGAACAGGAGAGAATTCTTTAATGACTGTGCAAGTATTATATATCTTGATCATGGTAAAACTCATATACCAAAGATTGGATTTTACTATATGATAAATTGAAAATGTATGTTTAAAAAAATGAATAGTAATAAACAATACAAATAAAAATGAATAGTAAATAAGTAAATTTGACTTATCAATACATCGGGGACCATTTTATTCTATAAAAAAAGGCAATATTACTTCTCAGTTTAAGTAAGAGTTAAGACAAACTCCAGAGGAGCAATTTACCTGTGTTGAGACTGCAGTTTTTCTAGTGGCTCAGCCTTCCGTTGAATCCCTTCCTGAAATATCATATCTGCTTTCTTGAAGTTTTCTCTAGCTTCATATTCTTCAGCCCATGAGATATAGAACTGAGCAAGTGAAACACCAATTCCTTGATTGTGTAAATAACTATACATATCCAAAGGCTCATTGCATAAATGCCCCTGTAACAAATTGAAAATGTTTAACAGTTATCAGTTTGTTTCCATTTATTGAATGCTTGTTAATGTGCCAAACAATCCCTGGAGATTTTATATGCTATTCTTGCCTCGAAGAAAATATATCTATGAGATTTGCAAGAAAAAGAGATGGGAGGAAAGGCTACAAAGGGGTAATAATATTTGGCTTGACCTTCAAGGGAAAATAGACTCATTGGGAGTAGAATGGGAAGGGAAGGGCAATCTAGACCGAGAAAATACTAGCATGGAGATGGAGGGGGTGGGGATAACAGGTAGACACAAGACTGAAATATGTAGGAGTCCAAGCAAAATAGGAGTTTGAAAAAAAAAAAAAAATAGGAGTTTGGAGGGCCGAGGATTTAGCTCAGCAGCACAAGTACCTGCCTGGCAAGCACAAGGTTGTGAGTTCGATCCCCGATATCAATCAATCAATCTAGCAATCAATAAATGAAGTTTGGAGGACAAGGTGATAGGTCTTGAATGTTAAGCTAATCAACTGTGAATTTACTTGGTAGCAAATGTATGTGTGTTGGAATGGGAAGCTATTATAAGCAAAGGAATCATTTGATTAAATCTGCATTTAAGAAGAGATTTTATAAGATCAGATACAATGTAAATAATTCTAGTAGCAAAAGATGAAAATCACTAAAAACTCTACACTATAAATATTATGATATTTTTTCATTTTGGCATATACCATAATAGTTTTGATCCTAATAAAATTTGGTTTTATTCTGTTTAACATGCATCATTCATCTTTCTCACAGTTCAAAATTTTGACAATAAGTTCAATACCACTTAACATATAAAATCAGTATTTAGAATAAACAGCAAATGTGCATTCAAAATAAATAGTAAGTCTACAGAATTTGCATTTATTGTGCTTAGTTATATAAATTCAATTTGCCATTCAACTAAATCAGAAAAGTCTCCTAAATCACAGTTCAAACCTACACTAGCAGAAAAGTACAGAAGCACTGTTGCAAATCAGGATCCCTGAAAGGACAGAAAGGGTGCTGGGTGTGTGGGCTTCACACAGACACAATGGGAAGCAGCTCTGGGGCTAGGGAGGCTCTGCTGGGGTTTCTGGAGTAGGGATGCACGGGAAGGCCAGACTTTTGTATCTCCACAGGAGCAGTCAAGGGTAACAGGGCCCAGGAAGGGGACAGGGCCTAAGATAAGGCAGAGCCCTTTAGCAAAGCAAACCTCCAAGAGGGCTCACAGCTGCCAAGTCAGCAAGCAGCACTCGCCACAGGAGGAGGAGTAAATCCCATGGTCCTAAAGGGTTATCTGGGCAGTTGGTCCTAGTACTAGATACTAGCACAATTATAATGAATGCAAGAGGAGGTATACGCATCTAGTATCAAGCCTGCAGCTTAAGTATACACAGCAATCTGGATACACATCTTTCATCTTCTGTGCTGTTCTATTATTTTTATTACTTTGTTCTTCCATGATTTTTAAATGCATCCATTTTTAAATCCATCCATGTTCCACCCAGTAGACTCTCCATAATTTAACTGTTCCCCTATTTCAGGACGTTTAAACAACTTCTAACTTTGCCCAGTTGTAAATAATTCTATAGGCATATAATCTTTCACATTTTGCATTACTTTCTTAAGATAAATTCCTAAAAGCAGATGTTAAAAGTAATAGGTTACTAACAAATAACAAGTTCTAACAGAGTAGTACAAATTTAAAATGCTACTGGGTGTGGTGGCACACACCTGCAAATCCCAGCACTCGGAAGGCTGAGGCAGAAGAACCACATTAAGTTTGACACCGGCCTGGGCTACAAAGTGAGCTCAAGGTCAGCCTAAACTGCAGAGTGAGACTTTATCTCAAAAAGACAAAATTAAATAAGTAATAAAATAAAATAAAATAAAATAAAATAAAATAAAATAAAATAAAATAAAATAAAATAAAATAAAATAAAATTACTAAACGAGGCAGGGATGATGCCCTGGGTTGAATCTCTGATAATGAGACAGGAGATATCGTGTAGATTAGACTGGCTGGAAAGAGACTTATGGTAGGATCCTAGAATTTACACAGCACTGCTTCTCAGGATCCCAAGTGTAAAAGTTCTGGTGGGTTCCTGGGAGGCATGGATGACATAAAAGGCCACAAATGACATGAAGAGTTCACTACTGTGGGTTTTCCTCACAGCAGCCGGCCCTGTGTCCTCCGGGGAGTACTTTTACTTTTCTTCTCTTTTGCTCCCAGGTTTGCTCCCTAGAGCTAGTTTCTCCCTTACCCTTCACGCTTCATTTTTCAAATGAAAATTTTGTCACCATTTGTGGCTTGTTTTGTTCCATTCTTTTTTGAGACAGAGAAGAACCTGAAAGCCAAGAGGCACCCCAAAAACCTGGTGACTTTTAAAAAAAACAACAGAAAAAACCCCTGGTAACTTTATTTGGCAAGTTATGTCTAGAAGAAGTTGCCTGATAACAATTTAGTCTCACCAGATCCTTATCAGCAGCAGAAACTATTAAAGATAATTCTAGTTTCATAGAAAAAAAATGGCACCTCAGCATTATAATTAGGAATTGTTTTACTACTACAGAGTCTATCATTCTGTTGCTCTTTACTAAACAAAGAGAAGTTTTTGCTCCCATGTCCATCTGTCCCCAATTTGCCAAGCCAAGGCAATTGTCCTGGCATTATGGCACCAAAGAACTCAGTTATTTTCTCTTTTGTCACACTCAGAATTAATGGCTTTCTCGTAAGCCATGGCAAGTTCCAGGGAGAGAAAAGTCTAATAGCGCCTCCTGTGAGCCTCCCCTGCATATTGGATAGAATCAAATACTCTGTCGTGTTCCTCCACCCACCCCAAGCAACGGGTTGTTCAGAGGATGATAGCAACTAGGGTACCTAAAGCAACTAAATACTTGTGTTGTCTGGTTGATTTTTCAGGCCTAGGACCAGAGGTCTGAGCATCTCTTGGGAGGATGACAGTATGCAATATAGCAAATCTGGGGGATTTCCTTCTGTCTTATCTTTGAAGTCCAGTATTATTCTGTTTTGCTTTGTTCTGATTATTTTGCTTTACTCAATATTCTGGTTTGATTGGTTTTATTCTATTTTGTTTTTGGTTTGATTTTGCTATACCTGATGGAATAGACAAATATTGTGAAGATAACAAGATATACTATGGTAGTTATTGTTGTTTTCCTAGTATCCTGCTTTGAAATTCTGTACCAATTTTGCTGCATTGCTTTGATTGGCTTTGTTTTGTTTTGTTTTGTTGGATTTTACTAACTTTAAAATAAAAAAAATTAGTGCTCGCTTTGGCAGCACATATACTAAAATAAAAAAAATTAAAAACAAAACAAAACAAAAAAAGACCCACTCTAAAAAAAAAAAAAGAATTAATGGCTTCAAATTCACCTTCTTGCCAGGGATATAGCTCAGTGGCACAGTGTCTGCTGGGCAAGCAAGAGGTCCTGAGTTTGATTCCTGGTACCAAAAAAAAACCCAAAACAAACAAACAAACAAACACAACAACAAAAAAATCGCCCAACTTAGTTTGAGCTAGGGATTTAGCTCAGTTGGTAGTGCTTGACTAGCATGCACAAGGCCCAGTACCACCACATACGCACAAAAAGGATAATAAATTCACCTTCTCTAATAAACTGCGATTCACAAAGGAGAAAACCTTGCTATTTACTGTATCCCAGTCCCTATCCAGTGTCTAGAACAATAAATACTATGAATAAAGAAAAAACCCCATTTACATCTTTGACAAAAATGGTTAGTGTTTTATAGCTTAATTTTGGAGTAATTCAGTAAGTAGGATTTTCTTATCCAAATTTGTGATGTTTTCTCATATGTGGTGGCATTTTAGAGAACTCACCACCACATACGTGCTGGACAAGCACTCTATACCTGAACTATACCTGCAGCCTAGACTATGCTTTCACTTACGTCATTCCTCCTCATTATGAGCACCAGGTTAATATAAGTGAAATTATCCTGTATGTTACTTTTAATAGCTCCAATTATGTTTAATCACAAAATCCCAGGATTAAAAACCACTTTATAGAGATTCTAGTGTAACCTTTTCCACTGAATCACATGTAAGAACATATTGGATAGAAGGAAGGAAAAAAATTCATTGTCATGCAACCTAAAAACTGTAATTTCTCTGCTAAAAAATCTATTTAGCATTCTCTGGGCCCCATCCTTCATTACAGATTTCTATAACTAATATTCCTAAGGCAATTTCTCTAACCTGTTACTAAGATGTCACAATATTTGTCAACATCCTGCTGAAATCAAGATACATTATACCTGTAGGATTCACATAATTTGTTACACTTGTAAATTTTTATTTATTTATTTATTTTTTGGACACAGGGTCTCATGATATAGTTCAGGTTGGCCTTGAACTCACTATGTAGTCCAGACTAGCCTCAAACTTGAAGCAGTCCTCCTGCCTCAGCATCCCTGGTGCTAGAATTACAAGTGTGCACCACCACACCCAGCTCTTATAATTATTTGAGATTTAAATCCTGTATAAGAGAGATATTATTTTAGCCAGACTTTTAGTTGGTTTCAAATATTTTATTACAATACAATATTTATAAACAATTGCAAGTATTAGTTGCTTTTTAAAATTTCTTTTAGGACAAAAACAATGAATAAAAATCATTTGTCTTTTTTTGTTTGTTTTTGGAGAGAGCCCAGGTTGGCCTTGAACTTGCAGTGATGCTCCTGCCTCAGCCTCCTGAGTGCTGGGATTATAGGTATGCAGTACCATGCCCAGCTTTATAAGAAATATTCTCAAGAAAAAAGCCATAAGAATAGGCTAGAAATGAAAGAACTACATGTCAAGTGAAAGAGTACAAAGTAGTCAGGCAGACATATTTCCTGTGGCAATATACTAGGTGAAAGTAGTCAAAGGCCAATAAAAAATTAACACATTACTATTTTATGATGATAATTCTCATAAAGGAGAAAAGAGATACCAGAATCACTAAGGAATCATTCTTACACAAACAATTGTACTGATAAGGCTGGCTCCTGCATGTCTTCCTTCTGTACAAGGCCCAGTTATAGTCAGAATAAATGAACAAACTTAATGATCAGTCTTAAAGGAGTATAAAACCTCAGTATGCTATATTTAAATCTGCCTTTAAGTATAACCAATTTAAAAGTCCAAGTATGTATTAAATGTTTACTATCTACAACATGGGTCTGCTTTTACCTTTTCTTTCTTTGTATACTAGACATCTCTAGAGAAAACTCTGAGTTCAGTATTTTAAACTCAGATGGCATTTAAGAGAAACTTACCAATTTAAGCCAGAGGTTGAGAAATCGAGGATCACTATAATAGCGTTTTTCTCCTTGTAGTGCTTCTATAGCTCTTTCTAATAATGTTGACATGTTACTCTCCTTCCCACCCTGAGGATAGCTCTGCTCTGTCCAGTTAATATACCTGATGAGAAGAAAAGAAGAACGTATTGAGTTAAAAGTATAATTTTGTCCTGGCTTCATGATCAATTCTGCATTTCTTTTAAGCTGAAATACTTAACTATTTAATATCTACAGCATGTTTCTATAGAGATCTCAATGACATATCCTAACCTTTTAAACATTTCCAAACTAGCTCTCACATATGTTTCTGGGGAATACTAAAGAGAGGGACAAAAAGGTATAGCTCAAAACTGTATGCTACAAACTAAATTTTGATCTTAAATATCTCAAGGGTACAGTAGTAGAGCATATGCTTAGCACATATGAGAATCTGAGGTCCTGGTTTCTTCCCCAGTACTGCAAAATAAATCCAAAACATCAAGAAGGCTATTCTGGATCTCTGTGTCCCATGATATCACTTTCTACTATGACAAACTCCATAAACCCAATTTGAGAAACACAGACATAAGGACTCATCTGTTAAGGTTTCTGCTGACCTTATCAAATAAAAATACCCACCTATCCCAAACATCCAGAGGGTCATTTCCAGCATAAAATCGAATTTCAGATTCAAATGACCTGAAATTTAAATGGAAAATGTAAGCATAAATACCAACAACTGCTAGTATCATTTTCCTTTTTATCCAGTTAGTATTTAATATTGATCTAAATAACTACTAGAGTTTAAGGATTTGTAAAACAGAAAAAAACCAGAGATCATTAAGATTCTGACTGATAACAGGAGGAACAAAATATGGAGAAATGAGAAATTTTAAGACAATACATGGAAAAGCAGTATTACACAATAATTAAAAGCTCTGGAATGTGACTCCAGATTCAAACCCAGCTCCATCAATCACTAGCTGAGGGACACTAGACAACTACTTACACTCTTTAGTTTCTGCATCTGTAAAATATATTTAGACATAATAAATGCTCCATAAATAATAGCTTTTATTTTTAATGTAGCATAGTGTTGAACATACCACACACACACACACACACACACACACACACACACACACACACAGAAATAATAATCTTAGAAAGAAGTGCAGGCTGAGATGTAGTTCAGTGGCAGATACTTGCACAGAGCCTTGAGTTTGGTCCCCAGCATTAAACAAACACAAAAATAAACAAGAAAGAAAAGTTCCATGAGTAATGTTAGTCAAAAGAATAATACCATCCATCTACAATTTGAGGAGTACCTCAAAGAAAAGTATAAAATGTGACTATAAAGAGCTTGGAAAGACAGCTTGACCAGTTAGAACAGAAATCAAGTATTAGATAATAAGCCACAATCTGGATAAATGATTAATAAAAATTGTATTAGGAGTTAGGATGTAAGAATAAGTTTCTGATGCAAAGGAATTTATTTTCTAGTAAGAGAAAATACACAAATGAAGAATTTACAATACAAAGCAGCCAAGAGTGATGAAAAAGAATAAAAGCTTTACGAAGTCAAAAAGGATCAGGCATGTTGGCAACAGGCCCATAATCCCAGCACTCAGGAGGCTGAGGCAGGTGTAGACAGGAAGAATATTGTGTTTGAGGCCAGCCTACAAAGTTCAAGGCTGAGATCTTGTCTCAAAAATAAATAAATAAGGGCCCGGATTTAGCTCAGCAGCATAAGCGCCTGCCTGGTAAGTGCCAGGTTGTGAGTCCGATCCCCGGTACCAAATAAATAAATTAATTAATTAAAATTAAAATTAAAATTAAAAAACACACACAAATTCAAAAGGAGGCATCACAAATGTAGCTTCTGAAGGTAGAATTTGGAAGCAACTAAAAGATCTGAGTTTTCTAGAATAGTGTATACCTAGCATCTTATCATGCACATGGGCCAAATTCAATCCCTAGCATGAATGAAAAAAGGATGAGAGTGTTTTAATTTCTCAAGAGGGAGAAAAATCAATACTGAAAAAAGTTGTGAAGGTGACAGAGCTTAACCAAAGGAACTTAGGCATGGAATCATCTAGAGAGGTAAGAAAGACATGTTTTAAATTTTAAAACTTTGAGCTGGGTATATTTGGTGCACACCTGTAATTCCAGTATTCTGGGAGGCAGAGGCAGCAGGATCTCAAGTTGGAGCTCATCTTGGGCAACTTAGCAATTTACCAAGATGCTGTCTCAAAAGAAGAAAAGGGACTGCAGCTGTAGCTCAGTGCAAAGGACCTGGGTTCAAACCTCAATACCACACCCAAAAACAAATAAAAACAAAAACAAACAAGCAAAATCCATTGGATTCTGTTGTGGTTTAAATATGAAGTATCCCCAAAAGATGTATAGAGGCTTAATCCCCAATACAGCACTGGGCAGAGGTATGAGATGCAACTGGATCATGAGCCTACCCTCATGGGTGAATTACCTCACTGATGAGTTCCCAGCTGAATGGGCTCTTGCGGGTAAAACCCAACTGCAGGAAATAGTTGCTGGATACTGCCTTTGAAGGATACCCCTTGTTCCCGGCCCCTTTTTTTCTACCTCTCTAGCAACTTTCCTCCACCGTGCCCTTCTGCCATGTTTCTTTTTAAATAAATTTTAACTATAAAATTTATTCTTTAGTAAGCTGTTTCTTTCTGATGAATTGACCATTACATTTCCAAAGTTCTGAAATGGCCAACAGACCACAGAAAGAATTCTCTTTAGGTTTCTGTTTGAAACCAGCAGCTATAGCAATGTGCTGGCCTTGATTCAGGGCCAACTGCTGTCATGCTCTTGCCTCGGAGTCAGTGGTTCAGGGACTGAAACCTCTGAAACTGTGAACCAAAATAAATCTTTCTTCCTTTGAGTTGTGTATGTCAGTGTTTTGTCCCAGGGAAGAACTAATACTGACTTCATTTGCTCAGGCCACAATTAGTTTTAATTGGAAAGTACCTTAAATATGCAGAACAAAGATTTTAAAAAAGATTTACAAAGCAACACTCTAATAGGAAGCATTAGAAGGCATAATAATTGTAAATCTAATATGGCAATTTAAGTATGAGATGAGATTATCTATAGAAATAATGATAAAATCTAAAACATTACCAATAAAAATCAGTAATCTCCAAGTTGACCTGTAGACTCAATGCAATCTGACCGAAATCTAAAGAAACTCTTAAATTTATTTGGAAAAGCAAAGGACCAAGAATAGTCAAAACAATTTTGAAAAAGAATTCACCCTATACCCTACTTAACTTATTTTGTGAAGCTAAGTAGGACAACCAATGTATTACTGGTGAAACAGACAATTTCATCAATGAAACATAATAAGACACTCCAGGAATAATCCACATATATGTACACAAAATTTTTGTTTTTTGCAGCATTAAGGATTGGACCCAGGGCCTTATACATGCTATGCAACACTACTACTAGGCTACCATCTCAGTCCTCTAACAAATGATTTATTTATTTATTTATTTATTTATTTATTTATTTATTTATTTTGGTACTAAGAATTAAATCTAGGCCTTCGCAATGAATTACACCCCCAGACCAATTTTTGTTTTGACACAGGGACTCATTAAGTTGCTCAGGCTGGGCTTGAACTTGTGATCCTCTTGCCTTAGCCTCCCAGAGTACTAGGATTATAATAGCATGTGTCCCCATACCTGACTTCAAATGACTTCAGACAAGACCCCAAAGCAACTCAATGGGTGCAGTAGGGGGGCCCTCTCTTCAATAAATGGAGGCAGAGCAACTTGATATCCAGATTGGAAGAACTTTTATTCCAATGTCACAGTATATACAAAGATAAATTTAAAATGAATTATATACTAAACAACTAAACACAAAAGCTCAGACAAAGGAAGCTAGTATTTGTGATTCTGGAGAATGCAAAGATCTCTTTACGACAGAAAAAGTACTAACCACAAAAGAAAAACACTAATTAATTTTCATTGAGATTAAAACCTTGGTGATCAAGGAAAAACACCACAAAGGGGGCTGGAGGTGTCATTCATTGGTAAAGCACACAGCACATGTGAAGCCTAGATTCAGTCCCTAGCACCACCAAAAGAAAAAGAAAAGACTATTTTAATAAAGTCACCAAGGAGGCAGACAGCCAACAAATGGGAAAAAGTATTTATAACATATATGTTTGATAAAGGACTTGTATACAGAGTATATAAAGAATTTCTGCAAACCAACTTAAAAATTTGGCAAAATGTCTGAACAAATATACCAGGAAATATATACAGAAGATTGATAAGCATGTGAAAAAGTGCTCACCATCATTAATCATTAGGGAAATGCAAAGCAAGACCACAGTGAGACACAACAACAAGGTATTATGATGGTTAAAAAGACAGATAATGCTAAATACTGGAGCGAGTTACAACACATTGTAATACATTACAGGTAGGAGTGTTAAATGTGATAATCACTCTGCAAACTAGCAGTTGCTTCGAATTTAAATATACATCTATTCTATGTCCCAGAAATTCTGTTCCAAGGGAAAAGAAAATCTGTATTCATAAGATACAAACTGAAAAACTCGAGTGCCCATCAATTAGTGAATGGGTAAATGAAAGAATACTACTGAATAATGAGAAGGAAAATCTACTGATGCATGTAACATGAAAAAGTCTCAAAAATATGCTGAATAAAAGAACTATGATTCTATTTATATAAAATTCTAGGGCAGGCAAAAGTAACCTAGGGTGATAGAAATCTGATCAGCAGGTGCTTCAGGAGGGAGAGAATTTAATGGGAAAGAACATGACAACTTTCTGAAGAAACGTTTTATGTATCAAAGTACATACAAAATTGATTATTAAATTGTACACTTAAAAATCTAAGCATTTCCTTGCATGTAAATTATAGTTTAAAAAACCACTCAAGCCTACATGTTAGCACATACCTGTAATTCCAGCACTCTGGGAGGCTGAGGCAGAAGGATCTGAAGTTTAAGTCCCAGGGTAACTTTGCAAGACCCTAACTCAAAATAAAGAATTAAAAATGGGGCTTGGATGTAGCTCAGTGAGAAGGTCCTGTGTTCAATCCCCAGGAAAGAGAGACAGAGACAGAGAGAGACAGAGACAGAGAGACAGAGACAGAGAGACAGAGACAGAGAGAGAGAGAGAGAGAGAAAGGAAGAGGAAAGGGAAGAGGAGAGAAATCAAACAATCAATTCCAAAACTGGGGTGTAATAGTAGTCGAGCACATGCTTAGCTAAGCATTTATGATGCCCTATGTTCAATCTCTAGCACTCAAAAAATAAAAAAAACCACCAGTTCTTATCAACAGACTAAATAAAATTAGGATGAGAGAACAATGAGTAGGATTATTCAGATAAGCTTTAGTACCATTAACCAAAATGGAGAGTTAGAAAAAGGAGGCTATGTTTAAGAAAAAAAAAGGAGTTCAGTAGTTATATAATCCTTCCACTCAACTTTGAACAGTTATCCAATTCTTGCCATTTTTTAAAGCAGTTCTGGAAATGCTTTTTCAGGGTGTGTCTTTATAAGATGTGATCTAAACTACAGTGAATGTTTCTGCTAAGTGACATCCAACAGAAAGGAAGGCTCGTAAAAATATGATGGGGGGCCGGGGATTTCGCTCAGGGGCATAAATGCCTGCCTGGCAAGCATGAGGTTGTGAGTTCCATCCCCCGTACAAAAAAAAAAAAAAAAAAAAAAAATTACAGTGTTCCTTCTCCACCCTGTATGTTGAATCTGGCAGCAGGTAACTTCTGGCTCTTCCCCAAAGTGGAAATGACCATGAAAGGTAAATGTTTTGAATAGATTAGGGAAATCAATGCAGCCACAACAGGTCAACTAAAGACACTCATGAAAGAGGACTTTCAGAACTGACAATGTGGGCTGGGGATTTAGCTCAGCGGCATAAGCGCCTGCCTTGTAAGCAGGCAGTCGTGAGTTCGATCCCTGGTACTGATAAAAAAAAATGACAATGTGTCTTTCAGTGTAATAAATTTTTTAAAAATTTAAACATTTACTATGTTTCTATTATACTTTTTACATTAAGTGAAACATTCATCTAATTACAGATGGCTTGGCTTACAATAAGGATATGACCTGACAAACCTGTCATGAGTTGACAATATCCTATATTAAAAGTGCATTTAATACACCTACCCTACCACACACCACCGTTTAGCAGCACAGCTGAAGTATGGGATGTTCACCCTCATGATCAAAGCTGCAGATCACTACTGCTGTTGAGCATCACAAGACAGTCCTACTGCCTATCCCTTGCCTGAGAAAAGACAAAAATTCAAGGTGCAGTTTCTACTGAATTTGTATCACTTTCACCATAGACTTGAAAAGTCTTAAATTCACCCATCATAATCAGGGACCATCTTCTGTTATGGGTAGAAAAAAATGACACATAGAAGTCAAGTAAGAGATGTCAATCTTAAATGAACAATCAAGGAAACTCTGAGTATGAAACAAAAACAAAAACAACAGAGACTTAAGTTAAACACAGTACCGAGTGTCATGGTTTATGTCAATGGCCCCCATGCCTCATTATGAGTGCAACAGAATCTAGCACTTTATCGCTCGGATTGGTGTTGTGAGTGCTACACCCGCCTAGGGGTGGAGCCAGGATACGATGTAATGGCGGGAAGAAGGTGTCTCTCTTGTCAGTTTGTGTCTTGCTTTTTGCAGCCAGCCATGAATGGCACACACCACGCTACCCTGCTGCTTAGAGACAACTGAGTATGGACTGAAACCTCTAAGAACTGTAAGAAATAAAACTTTCTTTCTTTCATGTTGGGTGTTGGGTACTTTGTCTCAGCAACTAGAGTAAAAAGTAACTAAGACAACCAGGTTAAGTCAACAAGAAAAAGAAGAGAAGTAGAAAAACTAGTGTGATGTCACAGAAAACAAGAAGAGGGTTTTTTTTTTTTCCTGATACAGGGGATTGAACTCACAACTTCGCCTTTGCCAAGCAGGCATGTACACCACTGAACTAAACCCCCGACACCAGGAAGGAGTTTTAATAGTAAAACATCACCATCTTTGAAGCAAAATCATGAAACACAATGCTTTTGAAGATTCAATGACACAAATAAACATATTCATTACATTGTAACTCCAACCTGGGCTGGACATGGTAACACATGCCTGTAATCCCAACTCTAGGGAGGCTTTGGCAGGGGATCACAAAGTTAAGACTACCCTGGGCAACATGGAGCCCATGTCTCAAAAAAACAAACAAAAAACCAAATAAACAAAACAACCCAGGACAAAACCAACAAACAAAAAATCCCCAACAAAGTCAACTCCCCTCACCTTACACACACACACTAAAGAACACAAACCAAAACCTGGCCCCAAGAACTGTTACTTGCCTATGTTGGCATGACATTTTGGTTAGATTAAAGGCACAAATTGATACTTTTGTTCACCTTTTTAAAAAAAGGCTTATTATCAAAGTATGTATGAGTCAGTAGAGAGCAAGATTCATGGGTCGATTTGAATAATGTAAGCTTTTATTTCTCCTGAGACTTTAAGTCATTCTTCAGAAACTTTCTAATACAAATCCAATTTCTCCAAGGTTTACATGATCTTGAGATCACTATTTTGTCTTGCCAAATTCTCAGTCAGGTATAGTGGTGTATGCCTGTTATTTCAGCACTCAGAAGGCTGAGGCAGGAGAAACTCAAGTCTACAAAGCTAGCCTGAACCACATAGCTAGGTCAAGCCAGCTGGGGTATACAGTGAGACCCTGTTTAAAAAAAAAAAAAAACCTTTCTTAGAAAGTAAATAATTAAAATAGCAGGCTCAGGCTGGGGTGTAGCTCAGAATTCTTGTCTATCATGCATGCGACTCTAGGTTGAATCTCTATCACTGGGAAAAAAAAAAAATCACTCTCCCTCAGTGGTCAGAACTCAAGGAGACAATCTCTAATTGATTATTAAACAATTAAATATGCTTAGGAGCCCAGAATGCCATAACACTTCCGGGAAACACTATGATACTCACTTTACTATGTTTATCACTGGCCCTGTATAAATTCTATTTTTATTGATAAAAGAGTTTAGTTGCTCTACAATCAAATGAAATCCTATTGCCATAGTTCTTACTAGCCCTTAAAGAGTTCTTTAACTGTCTTATAATGAAAAAAGTGGGGTGGGACAGGTTCTTACACTGTGGATTTTTGGAGAATGCCCTTTATGCATGGATTGGCACCCATGTTAACTACCACAGCAGGAGATGAACAAAGCCAGGTTGAACCCAAACCATTCTACACACCGTTTCTGCTGCTGAAGAGCACTGTTACAGGCAGATTCCTGTTGTGCCAGAGCTCCCTGAAGTGTGGACATGATCCGTCCCTGCCTTAAGGGTTGTACATTTTCTTTACTCAGCTCCCATTCATCTCCCTCCAGGGTCATGGCTTCACTGTGAAGAAACAAAAATAAATGGGATACCAACATGGACTTACCACAGTAGCTTGTCACTTGGTTTCCAAGTTTATGGTTTTGGTGTTATCTAATGGAAGAGAGAACTTGGCAAGGGTTTTGAGGTCACACTGTAAAAATGAAATTTAAGGCAAAAAAAAAGCAAAATAAAAGTGTCTAAACTGATAAACTAGATAAAAGGACAGCAGTTCCATGCCTACTATTGAATACTTTATCTAATCTAATTTAAAATTAGCAAAATGTTGGTCAGATTAACACCCCATGTTTTAACTGATGACTTCAAACTGAAGTTTGGCTGACTATGATGGCCCACAGCTGTAATCTCAGTCACTTAGGAGACTGGGGTAGGAGGATGGCAAGTTCATAGCCCAGACAACTTAGCAAGACCTTATCTCAAAATAAAATATTAAAAAGAGCAAGGAATGTAGTTTAGTGGTACAGTACTTGCCTAGTGTGCACAAGGCAACACAAAACAGCTGGAGTTTATATATACAGGTAACCCAGATAAATAGTTAACTATGCAAAACTAGCCCTCTAAAGCCCCTACTAGGGAAATCCCCAAAACTTTTTAGAGGCAATCACAATTTAGGTGGATGCACTCTGTACTTCAGAGCTCTGCAATAGTCATACAAAAGCCCCCCCCAAAAAAAAGCCTATTTCTAAAATGTTATTGCTGGGTGTTAAAAATTTTAAAAAGGCACTGATTTTCAAATTAGAATGAAAATTAGTGTGACAATCTAGATGATAGGTGAAAAGGCTTTTCAAGAAAGTAAGTAACTAGCAGGGCCTTGCTGGTGCAGGTCTGTAATTCTAGCATTTTACAGACTGAGGCAGGATTCTGTGTTCAAGGCCAGCCTGGGCTACACAAACAAGACCATGTCATAAAAACAAACAAACCAACAGAAAGTAACGAAGGGACTAGCAGTTTAGGTTATAACCACTTATGTATTTTAAACTCTATTGTGGAAACCCTGTAAATGTCAGGGCCATGTCATTTCTTTCCATATCCATGGCTTACGCCATGATACTGCACCAGTAAACACTGAGTAAGTGTTGACTGTACTTTTTCTCTTGCTTTGAGGCAGTCTTCCTAAGTTGCCCAGGCTGGCCTCAAACTTGCAGTCCTCTTGCCTCAGCTTCTGTGTCTTCTCTTGCTCTTTAAATAACACTTTCAGAATCTCTGTTAAGTGCCCCAAACTAAACTGGGACTGCTCCCTGCTCCTTTTTGCTTTCACTCATCCCAAATAAATAGCAATTCCATTCTTCCAACTGCTCAAGCCAAAGATCTTACCACTAACTTTAATGAACCTCTCATCTCTGTCAGTCTATAAGTTAGTCAGTCTTGTTGGCTCTACCTTCAAAATATAGCCAGAAATCAACCATGTTTTTCAGTCTCAAACTAACCTTTTCTCTTGCTTGGATTATTTCAATAAGGTCATAATTGATCTGTTTCATCCATTTTTGTCTTAATTCAACACAGCAGATAAAGTGACCCCATTCAGCTATTCAAAATCTTTCAATAATTTTCAATTATAGTCAGAGTAAAAGCCAAGTCCTTCCAATGCCTGCGTATTTACTTTTTAAATTAATGTCTTTCTATTCTCCTGGTTTATTGTGCTCTACTACACAGGTCTTGGACAGGCCTGGGGCAGGTTCCTCACCTCCTTCCTGTTCTTTGCACTTCCCCCAGATTTATGCATGACCAGCTTTTGAGCTCCCTCTTGACAAGTTCTCAGTGAGGCCTCCCTTCAGACCTATCTAAAACTGCACCAACCCCCACTCAAGACTTCCTGTCTTCCCTTAAATTCTTTTGGTAAGACCAGCACGTAATTTTTGCCATGTTTATTCTCCCTCACCTTTATCTCACCCCAATACTTACTCTCCATGAGGACTGAAATTTTCGTGTCTTTTGTTTATTGGCCTTAATAGGCGGTCATTTTTTTTTTTTAAAGGAAAAGCACCAAATGTGCAGAGAAGGGCTTTTTAGACTTCTTACGTTATTAGGGAAGTTCCACATAACATAATTTGAGCACATGTTAGGAAGCAGTTATTTTAAAAATAATTTGAATTTTCCCAGAATCCCATAAAGGTAGCATTAATAGCAGCCTTTTCAAATAAGAGATAGGTCCAAGCTCAACTGCTACCGAGCGGCCGCAAGCTCTTTGTTATCCCTGGGCCCTCGCCGCCTCTGCTTTGGAGCTGGACGCAGGATTCTCATATGCCCGGCCTCGCCTCCGCCGACCGCCACTACTCCAGCAGGAAAGAGGCTTAGTCCTCCCCTCGACGGCTCAGCGCAGAGCCTTGGCACCTGCCAGGCTCCTCCGACTTCGCACACCCCGCTCCTAGCGGCTTTTCTCCCTCACTGACCTAGGACCGACTCCTTCTTTCTTCGCCTCCGCCATTCCGCATTCCTTTTCCTCAGGGCTGCCGACCGTCTCGGCTTCCCTCCGGAACCTGCCCTCAAAGCTGCTGAAGTGATAAAGCGGTGCTTCAGGACAAGATCACGAAACCAACTCTCTCACAAACCGGCCAACTCACGCGCCCACTTCCAGCCGCCCAATTTCAAATTTAACGGTCCCGCGCGGCCGACGTGGCCACGCCCTCCCCCTACGTGCGTCTCTCCCGAGGCATTCTGGGATATCTGGTTTAGTCCGGGTTTAAGGCCTCCTGGTTGCGAGGCATAACGGGAGTAGTAGTTCTTGGGTGGCGGGGGGCGGGGGTGAGTCAATGGCTACCCAGGTGCAACGTGTTTAGGTAGTAGGCTGTTCCCCTGTGCTCTCTGCGTCCCGGCTGAAAGAAGAGTCTCAGAACCAAGGGAGTCACACTTTCAGCACCAAAATTGCTTTGATATTTTGAGTGTAAAAACATGTCTGACTGTTTTGGGGAGCTGGCCAGGCTGTGGTCCCTCCCTCCTTTCCACACAAAGGCCCATGGGGGCTCAGTTCTTAGGTCGCTGTGACTCAGTTATTTCCTGGCCAACCATCAAAAAAAAAAAAAAACCCCAAAACAAACAAACAAACAAAAAAAACACAAAAAACTCCCAAAAAACTGGATTCTAATTTTGTAAAGCAGCAGGTTTATTTTTTGTCTTGTATCAGTACTGGTTTAGCTACATTTTGTTTCTCAGGGTCCTGTTCATTCTACAACTTCTCAATTTTGACTCGTCTCTTAGTTGTTACAAACGAACAAAAAAGAAGTGTATCATTTGATCTTTTTGATCTTCTTTGTAGCCTAGTCAAATGTCTTGTAAATTGTGGTAATGCAATCAGGCTAAAATCCTTGCTTATTTCACTAAGAGGAAAAAAATAAAGAAAGAGACAGATTGAGGGAGACATAAGCTGCTTTGGAACATGAGTTCTGGTTATGCTGGACTATGACTGGACAGCCAGGTGTTATTACATAGTTCAGCTGCATCCACCAGTAGGGAGGCAAGTCAGGAGTGAACTCATACACCTTTAGTGTAGGAAGAGAAAAGCTAAGGCACAGTTTGAGAATCTCAGTGTGCTAAGTAGAGTGAAGCACAGGAGTTCTTGCCTTCTAAGAACTTTAGGCTGGTAGGAGACACAAATATTTATTGTCAGTACATTGTTGCCACACCCAGAGGTAAATAAACTCTGGGGGCCATGGAAGCATATAGGAAGACCTTCCAATGTGGGTCCTGGGAAAAAGGAGGAAGTTGGAGAAATTTCCTTAGAGAAGATGGTGAATATGAAGGGCAAGAAGACTTCACAAACTATGGGGCACAAGACAGGTGTGCAGCAGCTGACATGTATCTGTAGTACATATCCATCACTGTCCAGTGAGTCTCCCCATCCAGGCTTCATCTCTGGACCTCTATGTTGGCCCATCAAAATTTAACTGTCCTGCATCCCGTTCTGTTTCCTACCATATAGGAACTCAATCATACTAAGATGTTACTAATAGTTAATGCTATAGTACAGTATTTTCCACGGTGTGTTCTGTGATACCAATAGATGTCACATGGGGCTAGGGATGTAGCTCGGGGTAGAGTTTTGCCTAGCACAGCCAAGGTCCTGGGATCACTCCTGAACACCATAAATAAAAGAATAACCAATAGATGTTATAGGGAAATAGGGATGTGGTGTTCAATTGATTCTGAAATGTGGATCAGATGAATAGTTCCTTAGAGCTCTTTATATGCCAAAGGGTACCAGGAATGTCCAAGGAGGAGAGCGTATTAGCTTCCTGTTGCTTCTGTAATGTACACAAACTTAGTAGTTTAAAATGATGTACATTTATTCTAGTGTGATAGCTCAGAAGTTTGACAGATCTCACTGGGTTGATCAAGGACTGTCTTTCTGGAGAATTTGTTTCTCTTTTTCCAGTTTCTAGAGATATTCACTGGCATTTGCTGGCTCATGGTCTCCTTCCTTCATCTTCATAGCTAGGAATATAGTATCTGTCCGACCGAGCTTCCAATATCCCATTTTTCTTTCTGATGCCAGTCAAGAAAATCTTTTCACTTTTAAAGGCTTATGTGATTAGATTAAACCCACCTAGATAATCCAGGATAATCTTTCCATCTCTAGCTCCTCTTCCTTAATCATGCCTGCCAGGTCTCCTTTTGCTGCATAAGGTAACATTTTTGCAGGTTCCATGTATGAGGACATGAACATCTTTGGGAACCATTAGTCTACTTATCACAGGATGACAAAATATATTGGCATCTTTAAACTTATTTGATTATAAAGAAACCTTTCCATAAGATGGACACAGTGGCACATATCTCTAATCCCAGCTACTCAAGAGACCAACACAAGAAGATCACAAGCTCGCAGCCAGGCCAGGAAATCTCTTGAGATCCTGTTTCAAAATAAAGAGGGACTAGGTATGTCCCTTGGTGGTGAAGCATTTGCCTAGCATTTGTGAGGCCCTGGGTTTAATCCCTAGTGCTAAGAATAGAAACCTTTCCATACAAATTTTTTTAGAATAGATTTTGGGGTGTGTTATTCAATATAGTCCCCCTCCCAGGCTCTTTGTATTTTAAGGGGAGGCTTCCAGAGATTGGTAGAATTTCCGGCATAGTGGTGACTAGTAGCAGTCTGGGACTATAGTAGTAAGCCCTTTGATTTCATCTTTTACTTTGTTCTAAGCCATACTTAAATACATCAGTGGTTCTTAGATGGATTTATTGTCAGAAAGCCTATGATCTCTCTCTTGGTCTTGTAGAGATGTGTGTATTCCTTATTGTGCAAATGCTGATTTCCTCAATTGCGCCTCGCTTTCGCAGACTGTACAAAATCCATCTTTAGCAGGCTAAACACTAAATATGTAAATCTCTGGGTTTCCAGGGTTGTTTACTATGAAGCCACAGAATGCAGAGGACTTTCTGGGGGTAGGAGGGGTCAAAAAATACAGAATTGGGGCCATGCAGAGACCAGGACACCACATCTGGGAAAGCAGCATCCCCATGCCAGCCTGTTCCCCAGCAACAGATTGGCCAATCAGAACATAACCACATGGTGGAATTAACAGTGATTAAGTGTCTTGAGGTGGAAGAACCAGTGAAAAAGAGGTATAATAAGACAAACCAACTGTGTTGCCGAGAGGAAGGGACAATGCACTGGCCGGCCTGGGGACTGCTGACTACTGGTGCATCTCATAGCTCCAGCCTAGTCAGGGCAATTTAGTGAAATCCTGTCTCAAAATAAAAAATAAAAAAATCTGGGATTGTAGCTCTCTGAGAGGGCCCTGGGTTCAATCCCCAGTATTGGCAAAGAAAAAGATGGAGGGGCGGGGGCTAGGAGGGGTGGTATTGGTCTCATTTAGGGCCCCCATATAGAGTTGTAGACATTACACGTACCCAACAGTGCCTGGCCAGAGACACAAATGGAGACACTTCCCTGCTTTGTGCACTCAGAAGCAGTATCTTCTAAAGTTCGTTTGCACAGGGGAGCCTCATTTCTTCTAGATCACACAAACACTGTGTGGCAGCTGTGGCCCTCGGGTTGGAAGTTCAATGGAATTTTCATTACTGGTGTTTGCATCACTCCCTGGCTGTGAGGCCTAAGAAAAGCAGTTACCTCCTGCCCAATCTGTGCTTGAGGTTGCTGACCAGCCAACAGTAGCTGACGAGTAATGGTGATGGCTTCTGGCACAGCCAAGGAGGATGGACACCTCAGGGTGGATATGATCAGGCTTCTATTGCATTTCTGCTAGGCAGGATTCCTCACTACCTTGCTCAGTTAGTCTGCAAAGTTTACCTTGGACACCCTGAGGGCCCAGCCATGGGCAGGGTTCCTGCAGCTCCAGTCTGGGAGGGTGCCAGATGTTTGGAAACAACTCAGCTAAGCGAAATAGCAGATGATTCGGAGAAGAACCAAGTGAAGTGATGAACTATTTGGCCGGTGTTCCTTCTCCCTCTGTAGCACAGACTGTCCTTGTACTTACTATGTAGCCCAGGGTGGCCTCAGACTGGCCATGATCCTCAACATCCCAAGTGTTGACATTATAGGTGTGTGCCCCTAAGAAGGTCCTATTCTTTTTTTTTTTTTTTTAAAGCTTTGCCTGGAGATGTAGGTCTCAGCTAGAATTGGCCAATGTTCTTCCTTTCATGAAACAGCTTTGGGAGACCAAGGAACATTGAGAAGGCTGAACTAGGGATACTTTCAGAGCAATTTTGGAGGAACACTTCACATTGTAGAATCCCAGATGCAGCCCTGGGCTTAAGCCTGAGTTAGAACAGAACTACATAGGCTTCCTTTCTCCACTGTGTTGCCTCTAGGAATTTTCAATACCTTTCTTCTGACACACGCTCCCAAACCAGAGCTGGGATAAAACCCAGAGACAAGGTGGAGTTAGAAAAACATCATTTTGGCTGGGCGTGGTGACACAAACCTATAATCTCAGCATGTGGGAGGCTGAAGCAGAAGCATCAACATGAGGTTGAGGCTAGTTTGGACCACAAAGTGAGTTCAAGGCCAGCCTGAACTGCATAGTGAGATGTTGTCTCAAAAAAAAAAAAAAAGTGTAAGAGTGATCACCAGACAACCTCTATCTTTACTATAATTTACATGCTAAATGACAGCCAAAGAAAAAGGAAGGACAGCAGAGCTCTCCAAATCAACCTGAGCCTGTTTCTGATTTTCTATCCAGTCCCCTTGGAAGATGGTGGACATTCCAAGAGGAAGGATGTTAGCCAGCTCTGGCCTGTCTTGTTTCCAGCAGGGGAGCTATGGAATTGCCAGACTGGCTTCTGCTAGTGATGAGATGTGTGCCCATATCAGGTGACCCGTGATAATCTTGTACTGTCTGCTTGACCTGGCTGAATTTCCACTTAGCTCTACTCTTGTTTATCTCTAAGTGCAGAATGCCAGCAGGTCAGAGGCTCCTCCTCCGGGGGGCTAGCCAAAACTGGTTGATCTACAATGGCTGATAAAGTGACCAGCAGACAACCTCTCTCTTCACTATAATTTATTTACACACTAAATGACACACCCTCCAGCACCATAACCAATGCTGATTGCCATGATAATGACCAGAAAGAACTGTTTTTAAAAAGCTGAGCATGGTGCTTCACTCATGTCTATAATCCCAACAGGAAGGCTGAGGCAAGAGGATTACAAATTCAAGCCCAGCTTGGGCAATTTAGCAATTTAGCAAAACCCTATCATCGAATGTGTTGAAAATTCCCAGATTAAAGAATTTCCTATTTAAAAAATTAGAAAGGTGGGGTTGGGGATTTAGCTCAGTGGCATAAGCGCCTGCCTTGCAAACACGTGGTCATGAGTTCGAATCCCGGTACTGATTAAAAAAATTAGAAAGGGATGAGGATATAGCTCAGTGTAAATGACCTGGGTTCTATCTCCATATCCAAAAAAAAAATAAAAAAATTGTGGAATATCTCCACCTATCCTCAGAAAAGGCATGAATATACCTTCCCCCCCTTTCATTTACCCTTAACCTGTAACTCTCAACCCCAAATGATTTGGGAAATTGATTGGTGAGCTTTTTTTTGGGTGCTGGGGACCTAACTCATGACCTCACATTTGCCAAGCAGGCACTTATTCGGCTGAGCTAAACCCCCAGCGGATTGGTAAGCTTTATCTCCCACTTCTAGTCTTGACCTGGAATAAAAGCGTCCTCTGCTACTCAATCAGTGCTTGGCCTTATTAATGGCCTTAGAATTTGGAGAGGGAAAGACAACTCAGTGTGGAGTCAGAAATTGGTAACAAGCTACTATACAGATAAGCACAAGAGGGTCACCCCCCCATTCACTGGTGCCATTTATTCCATATTGTAAACAAAGAACTTGGACTAGCTGACCTTCTATCAGTCACAGGCTCTAGGTCCCCTAGAACATGGGATGAGTTGTGTCAATTCGACTCTTTGTCAAATCTTTAGCACCTGTCCAAATACTGGGTAACTGACTGACTAATGGAAATCAGCACAAAAAAATAGCTAGTATGGACCTCCTTGTCCGGCCAACTACTCAAGAATGTCCTTCATTCATTCAAAAAACACTTTGTGAAATATTGTATGTCATGTGCCATCCCTAACACCAGGAATATATGTATATGTGTATATGTATATATGCATATATGTATATATGTATACACACACACACACACACATACACACACACACACAAATCTTGCTCAAGGCAAACAATGTATAACATGACAATTACTAGCTGTAACCCTCCAGTGTGTGCCTGGAGTTAGGAGAACTCAAGAGAGGATGCTGCCCTTCCCCCAACTGTGCATGGGGGCCAGAGGAAGAGAGGTCAGAAAGTGCTGCTGAGAGGGCCTTGAAAAACAAGTAGGATGTATGACTAAAGGAGAGAAAACGAGAGTGCCCCAGTCCCAGGAGATCTGCTGGTAGGTAGTCCTGATGAGGGGGTGTATCTAGGGGAAGTGCGGGGCCCCAGTAGGAGCTGCTCCTGACTCACCACACCAGGAAGTGCAAAGGAGCCAAACCCAGCCCCTTCTGCTCCAGGGCCAGGTGGGATTCCAGCTGTTTCAGCTGTGGACCGGAAGCCTGGCTCCTCCTGGTGATCCCTCTAGTTGCCCACTTGAGGAGTTCTCTACTCCTCCCAGCTCTGGAAAGCTCCCACAGTACCCTCACTCCTGCTGCAGGTGAGAAGGTGCTGGGCACAGAATGGGCACTGTCCGTCTTGGATACATTCCCTTCCTTACCCCAGACACGGCTTTCCAGTGCCAGATTGTTTTGATTTATTTGCTTTATCCTGACTGGGCTATGGAAGCTGCAGGGACCCGGGAGAACTGGCCCAGCTGGTCTGACTGGTTGTACCACACAGTTACAGTCTCTCTTGGAGGCTTGCTGCCCAGCACAGACATTGGCCAGGGTTTGCCAGGCTTTTAGTGATAGCTTCTCCTCAGCCACTGCTCACTACCTGTCAGCTGGCTGTGCGCTGTGATGTATGAGTTTCTGCATCCTTCTTCACTTTCTGAACCACTGGCAGCCAAGAAGCCCCACTCTGAAACAGCTCACATTCACCCAAGGTTGTCTCACTGCAAACCCCACATCTTTTCAGGGATCTGTGCCCCAAGACACCCCAAAGTGGTTCTGCTCTCCAGAGGGTGTTACAGAATACTTTTATTTGGGGCATTGACAAGCTCATAGGAATGGGACAGGACATCCTGCAAAGAAGAGGACAGACCCACACGACAGTAAGTTTTCCTGCTCGAAATGGCAGTACTCTTCTGTGAGAAACTGAACCCTGGCCACTTTATTCACAGAAGTGTAATTTGTGTAAATGCTACAAATGTGCTTCTCACATTGGATGATCTTTTCAAAATGCAAATCTTGCAGTAAGTCTGAGAGGGGTTCAAAATCCTGCATTTCTAACAAGCTTGCAGGAATTGTTCAGGCAGCTAACTGGACAAGGGTCCACACATAAAAACATGCTTGTATGTTTTCCCAACATCTCTCCTCAGTATCAAAATTTGAACTCAGGGCTTTCACACTGACTTATAGTCTTAGCCCTTTTTAAAATTTTTATTTTGAAGTTAAAGACCTCTACATTGAAAACTACCGTACACTGAAAAAGATCAAGGAGGTTATCAGAAAATGGAAAGTTATTCCTTGCTCTTGGGTAGGAAGAATCAATATAGTGAAAATGGCCATACTTCCAAAAACTGTTTTATAGATTCAGTGCAATCCCAATCAAAATTCCAATAGCATATCTCATAGAATTAGAGGAAAAAAATTCAGCTGGAACCAAAGGGACCTAGAATAGCAAAGGCAATCCTGGGCAACAAAGACAAGACAAGGCCATCTCAATTATGGACTTGAAATTATACTACAAAGCTACTATAATTTAAAAATACACACACACACACACACACACACACACACACACAGTACGGTACTGGCAAAAAATTAAACAAAATAAAACACAGACTTGAGGATCAATGGAACAAATTAGAAGCTGCAGAGACAACTCCAGACATATCAAGTCACCTTACCTTTGACAAAAGTGCCAAACACATTCACTGGAAGAAAGCCTCTTTAATAAATGGTGCTAGGAAAACTGGCTTGCCGGATGCTGAACGTGAAAATTAGAACCATATCTTTCACCATGCACTACACTAAAATCAAAATAGATCCAAGATTTAAATATTAAAACAGAAACATTAAATCTGCTGGAAGATAGAATAGGTAGAATTCTTGAAGACATTGGTGATGCAAAGGCTATGAATAAAACCCCAATCACACAGGAACTATCACAAAGAATCAACAATTGGGATCTCATCTTTTTTTTTTTAATTTTAAAAAGAATAAAACAAAAGAGGACAGAACAAAGCAGATCAGAACAACATAAGCAACACAGCACTTTACAAGACAACCAGATATTAACAGTAGCTACCATAATGTCTCTTTCTTTGTAATAGTTGAGCATGGCTTAAAATACAATAATATCAAAAATAACAAAATAGTATAAAACCATTCAAGAGAATGAAAGAATTATAAGGTATTCTGAACCAAATAACAGAAAATGATCAATGACTACTATAGTATCTCATTTTCCATAAAAAATTTGTTTATACTATCACATATATTAAAATCCCAATAAGACACAACATGATAGAACCGATGGTAATAGAAGAATAAAAGCATGGTATGACTTCAAAGCAAGATGATGTTAAATCAGCAATAGCTGCCATAATGTTTTGTTTTCTTCAAAATAGCTGTTCATACCATCACACATAATAAAGTCAAACAAAACAGAATAAAAGCATTTCAACTGATGAATGAAAACATTGAAAGTCTTCCTAGCAATGAAATGGGGAATCATGATTACCATAAAATCCTATGTACTCTTACCATTTCTTACACTAGGGAGACTATATGATATTTATACATGTGAGTTTGGTTTATTTCGCTTATGAGTATGGTCTCAAGTTGCGTCCATTTATTTATAAATATCTCAGTGTGATCATTCTTTATAGCTGAGTAGTACTCCATTGTATAAAAATACCACAACTTTTTTAATCCATTCCTCAGTTGATGGGCACTTAGGTTGTTTCCAAGATCTGGCTATTACAAATTGTGCTGCTATAAATATGGGTGCACATATATCACTGTGGTATGGTGTTTTCAGTTCTTCTGGAAATATGCCTAGAAGTGGAATAGCTAGATCAAATGGGACTTCCAATCCCAGCTTTTTGAGGAATCTCCAGACTGACCTCCACAGTGGTTGCACCAGTCTACACTCCAACCAACAGTGCAGAAGAGTTCCTTTTTCCCCACAGCCTCTCCAGCATTCGTTGTTGGTAGTTTTCTTGATCCTGGCCATTCTTTCAGTGTGGTTTTAATTTGCATTTCTCTAATGACTAATGATGATGAACATTTTTTCATGTATTTATTTACCATTCATATTTCTTCATCTGTGAACTGTGTATTCATCTTGGATGCCCATTTTTGGATTGGGTCTTTCAATTTTGAGGGTCTGATTTTTCTTAATAAAAAAAACTTTTGTAAAGCAAGAGAAACCACCACAGAATGAAGAGAAAATTCACAATGTGGGGGAAAAGTTTGCCAGCTGTTCCTCAGGTAAAAGATTACTATTCAGAACACATAAAGAACTCAGAGAGAGAGAGAGAGAGAGAGAGAAGAAAACCAGACACCCCCAATTTAAAAACCCAACCCAAGAATGGGCACTTAAGATGAATACACGGATGAAGAAATACAAACAGCAAATAAATATGTGAAAAAATGTTCAACATCACTGGTCATTTGAGAGATACAAATTAAAAGAACACTGGGATTCCATCTCACCCCAGAAAGAATATATATTATCAAGAAATCAAACAATAACAAATGCTGGAGGGACTGTGGGGAAAAAGGAACCCTTCTCCTAGGGTTCCTGTCAGTGGCAGTGTAGACTAGTGCAACCACTGTGGAGGTGTGTGGGGATTCCTCAAAAAAAGTAAAACTAGAAGTTCCATTTGACCCAGCTGTTCCCCTTCTTGGCATCTCTCTAAAAGGAATAAAAGCATCACACCACAGCAATATATGCATAGCCATGTTTATAGCAGCACAATTTGTAATAGCCAAAACTTGGAAACACCTGTTATGGATTAAAAACTGGTGGTCAACTTAAGGCCAGCAGAATTAAATCACCATAGTGCTGAGTGTAGATGTTCTCCCGGAGGAAAGTTGCCAGCATAAATAGAGATGTGGAGAAGGAGAAGGAAGGCATTAATGCATTGAGGCATTGTGGGTTCTTCTATGTGTTGCTGCTTGAACCGTTGGTTTTCCTGGAGAAGCTCTAGTCCTCACATCGAGTACTGCTTCCTGGCTCCAGAGGGGAAGACTTGTGCTGTTTGGTCTCCAGGCTGGACTTGTCACACTGGCTTCCTGGCATGTACTCAGCTGTGCTTGTTGTTGGAGGAGCTCGGGGCCTCCGTGTTGCTGAGGATGGCTGTGGTGCTTTTCAGGACAGCACTGGTCTTTGTTTTGAGCGTGACTTCTCGGCTCCAGGGTAGAACCCTCAACCTACCAACACAGCTCCTTCACCCTGCTGGCATAGACTTTCTAGCTTCCACTGCTGACTTTTGGGCCTTCCCAGCATAGATCCGTAGAAGAGACTGGTGTGAGTCCTTGTGGGCTGTAGACCTCCCGTTGGACTCGTGGGAAGCATTGTCATGAGCTCTGAGTCTGCATCTGAACTCATGCAGGACATTGCTGTGGGGTTCAGGCCTTTGGCTAAATATTCTATGTCTTTAGTGTTGTGGATAGATTTCTTGCACTTTCTTGTGTTAACACTGGGTGATCATCATAAAAATATTATAAACTCCATGTCCTGATTCTAATTGTTCTCTACACAACCCCTAACTACAACACAGCTCAAATGCCCATCAACTAGTGAATGGATAAACAAGATGTGGGATTTTTTTATGCAATGGAGTATTACTCTGTCATAAAGAATAAGCTTCAGACCTTTCTATGTAAATGGATGCACCTTGATATCACACTCTTAAGTGAAATAAATTGGACACACGTGTATCAATACCTCATTGTTTCTTTGGTGTGAGAAACCAAAAGTATAAATAAGGACCAAAATGTATAAGAGGTATTGTGAAAAAGAAAAAAAAAATGTTAAAATGGAGAGGGAAACAAACGAGGAGGAAGGGGGAAAGAAAAGAAGGGAAAAGACTTTAAAAATCAGAAAAGAAGGAAAAAATGGAAACAAAGCTTTTGTAAAAGAGGAAAGGAAGAGGGGCTGAAGGGCAGATAGGTGAATGAGGAGAAAACAGAAACAAGTTCTACCCTGTACAGTTACAAATTCTCTATGATGGATGTGATCATTATGTATATCTAAAATGTACCAATAAAATCTGATTGAAAACACACTTGTATTTTGAGACAGAGTCTCACTAAATCACAAAGCTAGGGTTTAATTTGCAACCCTCCTACCTCCCCCTTCCAGACTGCTAGGGTTACAGGTGTGCACCACCATGCTTGGCTGCATGTATTCTCTGTTAGGTAGAAATACTGTATTTGGGGAAACATTTTATCTTCATAATTTGTTGAACTCAGAATACAATTGGCATCTAGGGATAGAAGCCTAGTATATTGCTAAACACCCAACAAGGAACAGGGCAGCTCCCCTGGAGCTCAGAAAATGGTACCCCAAAATATAATGCCTTGACACATTGAGCACTTTGAACGATAGGAAATTTCAATGCCTTAGATGCTGCTTTAACATCTAGTCTCTCTAATCTTCCCTCCTTTCTTTTCCCTCCAATTGCTGGAAGAGGGTTTTCCCAGAAGTTTCCTTATCTACTCATAGACTAGACATACCAAAAGGAAATACAATTGCCTTTGATCCCACCCCTAAAATTTTATTAAATATTAAACTATTATTATAAGAAAAAGACAGAAATATCACCACACCTACACAGACTGTATCATAAGGTATTATCTCTAGGCTGCATCCAAAGCAGGCGGCATGCTAGAGGGACGTGACAGAGGAGAAACAGTCCGTGGCATGGCAGACAGCAAGTAGCGAAGCAGCAGCCTTCCTTTCACCCTTTCTCTTTCATTCCATTCAGGCTACAAGACAATTGGTTGGTGTCACCCACACCCAGCATGGGCATTTCTATTACTGCCACCCATATGCTAAACAAATTAGTGGGCTAATTTAGCTATCACTAAATTCTCTTTGGGTAGAATCTAGATATAAGCCAGAAGAGTGGGTTTACTGGTAGCATCAGTTTGTTTCAGCAGATTTGAACCTTTAAAGAGCGGACAAAAATTCTGTTCACCTCTATACTCCCAGCAAAGAATTAGTTCAAGCTGTCAGCAGTGCTGAAACTGGGAAACCCCAGCATAGATGAAAGTTTTAAATGTATGAAATGTAGTTTACATTTAGTTCACTGCATATTGGTGATTCTGGCCACAATGCTGTGAATGTGTGTCACTGACTGAGGCTTCGACTATCTCTGAGCATGAGCAAATTCAGCCACTTAGGACTTGGTAAGAAGGATGGAAAGAGAAGGGGAAGTGAAAAGAATTCAGATGTGTTTTGTACATGTACCAACTTCTCACAGTGCATGCAATCATTTCGTACAGCAAATATATCCTAATAATTAAAAAATTATTGGGAGGTACTAGGAGGTACTAGATTTTGGTCCTTGTAAATAAACTGTGGTACTGTGGTATGTTTTGTTTCCTTTTGCTGTAGCAGAATACTTGAGACTGGGTTATTTATTTATCTTTTTGAGATAAGGTCTCGCTATGCAGTTTGGGCTGGACTTGAACTCACTTTGCAGCCCAGGCTGGCCTCAAACTCACAGCAATCCTCCTGCCTTAGACTCCCAAGTGCTGGGCTTACAGGCATGTGCCACCATGCTTGGCTAGAGACTGGGTAATTTATAAAAGAAAGATGTCTATTTTGACTCATGGGTTCAGAGGCTAGGATGTTCGAGATTAAGGTAGTTGCATCTGCTGCTTCAATTCATGGTGAAGAGCAGAAGGGCAAGTGGGCATGTGTGGAAGAGAAAACAGGAGGGCCACCTTGCTTTATAGCAACTGCCCTTACTGTACAAAGTCTGCTGAGAGTGAGAACTCACTAGCTACCTCAAGAATTAACTCAGGTGTATCAGTCAGCATTTACTAGAAAAATAGATATAATACAAGATATACAAATATATAAGAATTTACAAGATTAGGGTGCAATGACCAACCACAGAGTCAGATGTGGGAGGGTGCAGAGGGTCTGTACCCTGGAGACTGCAAGACCCAGGTGAAGGTCTGGAGCTTGCTGCAGTGCCCCATGGGAGTCTGTATCAGGAGCCCAGTGAGTGTCCTATGGAAGGCTGAAGAATCTACACCAGAAGGCTGAGGGTCTGCACCGGAAGCTCAAGAGTCTTTGCTGGAAACCAGGAGCCGATGTCCAAAGTGAAGGTTAAGACTAGAGCCCCTCCAAAGAAACAGAAGCAGATCTGTCCTTTTTTAGTTCCCTTTCATACCATCCAGGCAATAGGCTGCTCTAGGGTGAGTTTTCCACCTCTTGGGTATGGAATTGCTGAGTGAATTTAGTTGAGCTTCTTACTCAGATTGACACAATTAACCATCACACCAGGCTTGCAAGCATTAATTCCTGCTAACAGTCCAATTATCTTTCTAGGGCCTGCTTCCCTACTTCCTTACACTGCTACATGGAAATTAAATTTCAGCAAGGTGCGATGCTTCATACAATTCACAACTATTTGAGGCCTCTCACCTCATATAACTTAAGAGCACATTTACTTAGAAAAATCTATATGAGACTTGGCACACCTGTAATCCCAGCTAATTGGGAGGCTGAGGCAGGAGGATCACAAATTAGAGTCCAATCTGGACAATCTAATGAGATTGTACCTCAAAATAAAGAATAAAAATGGCTAGAGTTGTAGGATGTAGTCAGTGCTACAGCTCTTTTTAGTTCTATTCCCAGTATAAAAAACAATTCTATGTGAACAACAGGGTAGCAGTTAGGGGGATAAAATGAAGGAGGAGGACTCTACAGGTAAGAGTATGGCTCATGTTTTACTTCAGCACAGGATAATACTTCCTGGGTGTTTCTTACAATTATTTTGAAATAAACAAATAGGCCACATCACTATCACTGAAAAGAGAGGTGAACAATAAGAGTTTATGATTAATACAATATACTTGAAGTGTAAAAAGGGTATTATTCAAGGTGAGTGGCTAATCAATTAATGCTATTATAATGATGGCAGAAGTATCTGTGACAAGAGCATGACAGGTTATACCAAGAGACGAAAGTATGCTCTTCAGGAAGGATGCTACTTGCCTTGGGTTGACTTTTTCCCTCTGCATGCCATGGTAGAAGAGGAATCTGGAAGGCATAAGGACAAGCTGTTTTCTTTCTGTTCAGTTTTTGTCATGCAAGGAGCCTGAAGACTGTCTTCTGGGGTATTGTTACCACCCCACGAATTCAGCAAATAAATTCCAGACTCTTGAGTACTGTGAGCAATGAATTGCAGGTGAATATCCAATGGCAAGTGACAAGCAGCCAGAGGATTGTTCACTTGGGGTAAGTCTGTGCCAACAAAAAATATGGCACAAACAGAAAAGTGGTGACAGGATGACAGGAAAGCAAAAAGCACTGCGCCACACATGCTTTTGAAATTTAAGGGATATGCACCTCTTTCCAGGTGCCTCCCACTGACTCTCTAGATATGATCGACAGGGCACTGAATCATCTTAGGAGTGTCACCATGCCTGTTCCTGAATGTACTCTGCTATAAATTACGTTTATGAGATGTAGTACATATTTGTGAACCCTTACTAAGGTTTGAGTATGGCAGAGATGACTGAAAGTCAGGCCAGGAGATTCAATATGCATGTGTTCTCTTAGAGCATCAAAGATTCCCTGGGTTTTGTTGTGTTTTCCACCTCTTAGGACAATGGAAGAAAGAAGGTTTTGGGGTGCTGTCCAAGCTTAAATGGGTAAAAGGGAGTGATTTCCTCAGCTCCCTGTTCTAACTGCACTAGCATGACAGTGGAAAGCTATTGGTTGGAGACCACTTTCTAACACCTGTTACCTGGACAACCGGTCTTCCATCAGGTCCTTTGGTTACTCCACTTGGAGCAAATCATCAGAACTTGTCCCATCTCTGCCTCATTGTTCCTCTGCAACACATGGCTTTGTTTGCTCATGCTCAGGAATTTCACTATACAAACAGGGGCATGCTAATGGCATTTTCTTTAGTACCTTTCTGTGGGCTCACAATTCCCCACTGTTCTTCTCTGTGTTCCATTTCCCAGACTCCCTACCTTGTATCTGTTTCTAGCAGTCTCCTGCTGGGCTGTACCTTGTTATAATAGGGTAAAAACAGGAAGAAAAGAACTTACATGCCAGGGCTGAGGATGTGACTCAGTGGTAGAGTGCTTGCTTAGCATGTGCAAAATCATTGGTTGGATACCCAGTACACAAGAAAAAAGGCTCAGATTCTGCCAGGCATGATGGTACTTACCTGTCATTCTAGCTACTGTGGAGGCTGAGGCATGAGTATTGCCCCAACTTTGAGCCAGCCTGGGCCACATAGTGAGATCCTGTCTAAAAAGAAAAACAAACAAACAACAACAACAACAACAAAAACAAGCCTTAGAATGTTGTAAATAGAGCTTGATGGGTGATTCTGGTCAGAACTCAAAAGACCCTGAATATTGATAATGTGGACAGGAAAAGCCAGCCCAGGTTTCATTTGGGAGAAAGGGGTCCATTGAAATTGGACTAAAGATCTGACAAAAAACTTGGCTATATTATACCTATGTCCTGAGAATCTGTGGGAGATTGGGCTTAAGGGTGGTGGATTAATTGACCTGGTGAAGGAAATTTCAAAATAGCATAACATTCAGGCTGTGGCATCGGTATCACCAGCTGCTTTTAGTCATATTTATAGTGAGATTCTGAGGCAAAAAGTAGAGTGAAAAAGTTGAAAAGTTTAAAATTTGGCTCAAAAGGAACAAGGTATGAAGTTGGGAGTCAAAGAAAATTTGACTGAGCTGGGCATGTGAGCTGGTGGCATACATCCTAGCACTTGGGAGGTTGAGGGAGGATCACCACAAAGTGAGATCCTGCCCCCCAAAAATACGACTGTGTAAGAGATTAGTGTTACTAAAATAGCTTATTAGTGTTATTAAAAAGAAGTAGGTGCAAGGAACAGGAACAAGAAAAAAGATTCCTTGAGGGCACTTCAGAATTGGGAAGACACCACCATCACCGGCTCAAAGATGCAAAAGTATCAACCTTTCATTTGTTGAGTCCATAAGACCCCCTGCTCAAAAAGATCCTCCTCAGGAATTGATTCCCCAGGATACATTTAACTGTGACCAGCTGTCCAGGCCCTCAGAGACCACTGTAGCCATAGTTGAAGGGCGACTGGCTACTGCTTTCATTGAGAGCAGACCTTGAAATTGTCTGTGTGATGCTGACTTTATTGGAATACAAGAGTTGTGGAGTCGGGTAGGCTTCCACTCAGATTTCAAAGGACGGCCTGGGAGTTAGGAAAGCAGTCTCTCAAGGGACAGTGAAAAATAAAGCCAAAGGTGCAGTGGAGACCCCGGAAGGTGGAGACTCCAGGAAGGTGGAATATCTGCTTAGGAAAGCTGTTAGCTTGATCCAGTTTAACAGAGAGGGCAGGTCAGGTGTGGCGATGCACGTCTATAATCCCAACTTTCAGAAGGCTGAGGCAAGAGGATTGCTGTGAGTTCAAGACCAACCTGGGATACATAGTGAGTTCAAGGAAGCCTGAGGTACATAGTGAAACCCTGTCTCAGAAGGGAGAGAGAGAGAGAGAGAGAGAGAGAGAGAGAGAGAGAGAGAGAGAGAACTTTTGGACCGCAACCAGCAAGGTCATGGGTGTAGGACTGCTGGACATCTCATAGCCACGTGCCCTGGATGTCAGACATGGAGCCACAAGACTTAACATTTACCCTGCCAAGTTTCAGTTTTGCTTTGGTCCAATTCTTTTCTATTCTCTTTCTCTTCCCTTTTTTGAATGATAATGTTTACCCAATGCCATTGTACTTTGGAATTATGAAACATTTTTATTTTTACAGAGCTTCACAGCTCAGAGTTTGCCTCTAGTCTCAGAGGAGACTTGGACTTTTGAAAAATGCTGGAACTGCTGAGACTTTTGAGAAGGGGTTATTGGATTTTCATTTGTATACAAGGTTGTTGTATCATTTTGATTAAAGTTATGACCTTATGTTTATTTGGGGATTAGGTATGGTTTAAGGAGATGTGTTTGGGTGTCAAACTGACAAAGGGTGTGATGTGACAGTTTAGCTTTATTGTGTTAACTTGATTGACTTGGAACCCACCCAGAGAATTAATGGAGGACACTTCTGGGTGTGTCTGGATGGATCATGAGGCTTGGGGTCTATGTTATGGTTTGTGTCGAAATGTCTCCCCCTCCCAAAGCCTCATGCAGTTATAGGGTATTTTCAGAGGTGGCTGGGTCTACAGTGTGTGATGTAGGGAGTAAGGCCGTGTAATTACTGATCAGTCCACTGATTAGTTTGGCATTACCCTAATGCCAGCAGTCTGGTTGAGATATAAGAGGCAGAAAGATGCTGTTAAAACCTCCTGTTGCTTTTGCTGTCTCCTGCTACTATGAATGATTGATTACCCCTCTGCCATGTGCCACCCTGCCTTGGAGGCAGCAGATTGTGGACTGAAGCTTCTACAAACCGTGTGCTAAATAAACCTCTCCTCGCTTAACTTGTGGGTACTGGGTATTTTGTCTCAGCAATGAGAAAGGCAGCTAAAATAGCTTGTGTCTGGCTTATTGTCCCTTCTTTGACATTGTTCCTCTGCGCTGCTTCCTGACCACCACAAACTTAGCAGTTTTGCTCTGCTATGCTCTTCTGTTATTGATTTTCTTGCCTTGGAGCCAGCTAACCATGGACCAAATCCCCCAAAACCATGGCCCCAATGAAACTTCTCCATCTTTAAATTATGGGTATCAGGTATTGTGTCTCAGCAACAAGAAAGCTAACACACACATGCTGAGTATGTGGGATTTGCTCTACAAAGACTTCAAGAACGCAGGACTCAGGAGTGCTTGGTTGCCAGCTTCCACTTGGCCTTATGAATTCTCTACTGAGGCCTTCACCAACAGCTAAGTAGAAGGCTCTTCATCTAAGCAGAGGCACCAGCCACAGTACTTACCTACCACCAAAGCTCCTTGATTTGGACATCACCACACCTGTTGCAGTGATAACACCTCCTGAGGCTCAGTGACCCTCTGGATACCTGGATCCCAGGAACATTTCAGACTGTAAGGAAGATTACCTCTCACTTTGGAGATCAGTGTGCCATGGTGGGGGGAGATAGGCAGCCTGCATGAAATAGGAAAATGCAGTTTCTTTACAGGCTAAGTTCTGTCTTAGCCTGTTCTGTTGCCAATAGCACAACAACCAAATGGATGAGGTATAAAGAAAAGAGCCTTTTTCTGGCCCACAGTTCTGGAGACCCAAGGTTGAGGGGCCATATCTGGTGACAGACTTCTTAGTAGAGTCCTGAGGTGGTGCAGGGCATCGTACGGCAAGACACAGGGAGTGTGGTATCTTCTCTTTTCCTCTTACAAAACCACCAGAGCTCAGCTTTCCAGAGCTCAAGATTGAATGATCTTGTCTAATCCTTATCATGTCCCCAAGGTTCTACCTTTAAACATATAACTAGGTTAACTTTCACCCTTCTAGAACTTCATAATGGGGGTTAAATTTCAATGCATGAACCTTTGGGGGATAGACTCAAACCATACCCAAAGGACAGTGGAATCACACAGTAAGACCAGTCTGGAATTTCCTACAAGACTTATGTATATTACAGGATTGGACAGTCCTAGGCAAGTTCAATCATGTGACCTGCCTAGTTCTGTGCCCCGTGAGTCCCAGTCCTGCTAGCTTTCCATGTCTCTGGGGAAATAGGACACAGTCCAGGCTAATACAACCATTCTCAGTAAATCAGTTGGCTGGCCTGCCCTCTGAGTCTGCCTCTTGGGCACTGAGTCACAAGGCCCACAGCCCTTTCTGCTTGACAATACTCCTTGTGCTGAAGACTATAGGTGCTGGGAGGAGGCTAGGTATGGAGATATTAAGGCCAAGTGGTCTGTTTTTATGATAGGCTTCCACATTCCAATCTGTCTTGCCAGCCCACATCATGGCTCAGTTTATTCTCATCCTTACAAAATTTGTCTATGGCATGACATAGCTCCATCTGCCACATGCTTAGACCCGGGCTAGCCACATCCCTGGGTATAGAAGCTGCTGTTACTTTCTGTACATCTATAAAGAGTTTGATTGTAGCTGGGTGTGGTGGCACATGTTTATAATCCCAGAACTCTGGGAGGTTGTGGCAGGAGAATCGTAGGTTCCAGTCCAATCTGGGATATTTAGCAAATGCTGTCTAAAAAAAAAAGGTTTATTTCTTCCTGAAATCTATCAAGGTTTCCATGGATCCACTGATCTTTTCTAATGCAATAGAAAAGTTTGAATTTTATTTTGTCTAGATTTGGGGCAGGGGTTGGTACCATTGTAACAAAGGCCTTTCACATCTTTCCACAGCCTAACTAGTAGCCAAACTCCCTGATGTTAGAAAAGCAACAAGGATGTCCATGTGGCTGGAGCAGGATGAATGAAAAGAGGAAGAAGAGGTGAAGTCTGAGAGGCAACCAGGAGCCAGTTCATGCTCAACTTTGTAGACCACAGGTAAGATTTGGGCTGTTACTTTGCATGAGATGGTAAATAAATGAATGGTTGGCAGCAGAGGACTGATGAGATCTGGTGTAGGCTTTAATGGGCTCACTCTGGCCTGCTGAGATGAGAATACACTGTAAGGGGCAGGGAAGCAATAAGGAGGTCAGGCAACCAATGAGGGTGGCTGGAACTTGTGTGGCTGTGGGGTTGTGGGGAGGAGTGTCAAAGACTGGAGCAGAGACATATGAAAGAAGAGCTGAAGACAACTTTGAAGTCTTGATCTGAGCAAGCAGAAGTTTGGAGTTGCCTGGTTGAAACAAAAAGATTGAGCAGGACCAGTAACTTAGACATTTTGTGTGGTGAGAGCAAACTACTATTCTTTAGTTTAATTTATTTATTTATTTATTTATTTTTTGTGGTACCAGGGATCGAACTCACAACCTTGCACTTGCCAGGCAGGCACTTACGTTGCTGAGCTAAATCCCCAGCCCCCATTCTTTAGTTTTAAAAGAGATTTATTTTCTCACTGTTTTGGAGGCTGAGAAACCCAAGATCAAGGCAGCATCATCTAGTGAGTGCCTTCTTGCTATATTAGCCTACAATGGAAATAGAAGGACAGGAGACAGGAAGAGGGGCCTGAGCTGGTCCCTCCCCCTATATTTTTGTGATATCAGGGATTGAATCCAGGCCACTGTGCATCTAGGTGAGTGCTCTGTCGCTGAAGGTTTTGTGCATGCCAGGCAGGTACTCTACCACTAAGCCACGGCCACAACTCTGAATTTGTCCTTTCAAAGCAGTACCAATCCTACCCATCATGGCACAATCACTTCTTAATATTGCTATGATGACAATTAAATTGAAACATGAGTTCTAAAGCAGACAAACATTCCACTATAGCAAGCAGACTTGTGGGGAGCACACCTTATTTATCCAAGTGGCGATCCTGACTAGGCACATGAACCTGCAGCTCGGGAAAGAGAAATGGTGTAGGCATTGATCTGGTTTTACATAATGATAGCTAACATTCCCTGTGCCAGGAACTGTATTATATTCTCCCATGTGAGCCCATTCAAACCTCACAACTCTAAGATTGATGTTCTGTTACTGTTATTTATGATAAGGAAGTGTATCAGCTTGCTAGGACTGTCATAACCAACTACCACAGAACATATGGTTTAAACAACAGAGGCTCCTTTCTTTCTTTGGCTTGCAGCTGGCTGTCTGCAGGACATGTCTTCACCTGGCCTGTCCACATGCATCCTGGTGTTTCTCTGTGTCTTAATCATTTTGCTCTTGTTGCTTTGAGACACGATCTTGCCATATTGCCTAAGCCAGCCTCAAACTCCTTGGCTCAAGTGATTCTCTTGCCTCAGCCTCCTAAGTAGCTGGGACCACAGGTGTGTGCCCTGCACCCTGCTGCTTTCATAAGCATCCTAGTCAGCTTGGGTTAGAGCCCATCTGTACAACCCCATGTTAGCTTAATTATATCTTAAAGGCCCTGTTTCCAAATACAGTCACATTCTCATGTTCTAGGGAACAGGACTTCAATATCAGTCTGTAACAGGACAGGTACAGAGATTAGGAGGTATTCATCAGGTCACATAATAGTCAATGGTGGAACCAGGGTTTGAATTCACAGGTCTAATTCACAGCCTACTTTATTAACCATATTTTGTATTCCTAAATAATGATACTCATACCTTGGCAGGGTTTAGCCCCCACCTGTACCAGCACTGATGCAATCTTTGAGCCACATAACATGGTCACAGGCCACGCATTTTGCTTTGACCTTAAGCAGGATCTGAACCAGCACTTCATAAATAAATAAATATTAATTTGGGATAAAATAAAAGAGAAAAATATTCTATTAGAATAGAAAAAATAGATGGGCTGGGGATTTAGCTCAATGGCATAAGCACCTGCCTGGCAAGCGTGAGGTCATGAGTTCGATCCCTGGTACAAAAATTAAAAAAAAAAATTAGTATACTCTATTAGAATAGAAAAATGGATAAAGATAACCCCTTTCAGTGGGATAGAAACCACAAATAGTTTTACTTGTTCATTTATTTTTGTTTCACTCCATTTTAAGTAGGCTTTAATGCCAAGTGTGTTAGATGTACATTTATATCATTTTATTTTCAGAGCTGTGGGATTTCAGATAAGGGATTGTGGACACGAACTTGTAATTCACTACCCTGTGTCTGCCACTGTCCTCTTTAGTAAATTTTGTACCTGACTTGCTGATTCTACTTTAACCATCTAGGAGGCACAGGCATAACTATAGTTTGCCCATGATGGTCAACCAACCATGTATTTTGTGAAGCCCCTCCTATGGGACAGAGGAATGAACAGAAGTAGAAGGGGGAAGTTTTGGCCCATGGCTTTGACCCCAGGAAGAAATAACCCCTGGTCCTTGCGGGAGGTTGTAACAGAACCAGACACCCAGAAAACCTGGAGCTATAGGAAAGGCTGCAGTCTCTTTCTCCAACGCTTTCCTATGGCAACAGCTATGTCTTTTATTTTCCTCCCTACTGCTGGGCCTTGAATCCAGGGCCTCATAGATGTTAGCCCAGTGATTAATCACTGAGCCAAAGCCACAGACCTAAAGCTATGTGATAAGAGGGCCTTCTGGATATGCCATTTGTGGGATCTGTAGGATTCATTATGGGCTGTGGAAGCACAGAGATTAGCGCTTCCTTTTCAAGACTTTCCTGTGGACAATCCTGTAAAGAGGAACACTGTACCTATGTCCATTGTAGTGGCTCTGGCCAGAGGATAGCACAGGACCCAGCAACCTTACCCATAGTTAGAGCATACCCTCAGGAGACCAGGTAACTCAAAGGCTAAAGAGTTTAGCTGAAGCTGACCGTGGTGGCACATACTTCTAATCCCAGCACTCAGGAGGCTGAGGTGGGAGGACCACCATGATTTGCAAGGCCAGTGGTGCTATGTAGTCAGTTCAAGGTCAGCCTGAATTACAGAGCAAGAACTTGTCTCAGAAAAATAAAAAAGTTTAACTCGGCATGGTGGTGAATTCCTGTAATCCCAGCACTCTGGGAGGGACTGGGGCAGGACGACTGCAAATTTGAGCCCAATCTGGTCAATTTAATGACTTAGTGAGACACTGTCTCAAAATAAAAAATAGAAAAAGATCTGGGGATGTAGTTCAGCTTTAAGGCGCTGGGTTCAACCTCTAGTATGAAAACAAAACAAAACAGAACTGTTTAGGTCCTTTAGAGTGGAATTTGAGGCCAGAGGTCAGGACAGTCCAGACTTCCCTCTAACCCAGCAAGGCTCTGGCACAGCTGTGAGTGCCACCACACACTGTCCCCTCCCATTTCCTCCACTCACTGCTTTGCTTCTAGGGCAGGGCTCCGAATGACAGCTCATTAGACAAGAGAGCCAGTGGAAATCCAAACTCCAGAACAATCTGTCTGGCTTTCTCCTGGAGCCAGGCCAGCCAGCAAGGACCAGAGAACAAAGGGCTCTACAGACAGAGGAAGAAAACAGTGTGGAACTTGGATGGCAGACTTTAAAGCAGGTGGAATGGATCAGGGCCAGGCTCTCTCCCACTCCCAGGTTTGCCCCTCTGCCTGTCCACTTGGAGATTTCCTTACAAGGCTCCATACTGCTGGTTCACTCTTGGCTATCTTCTCTGCTATAGCTGCTGTGCAGATGCTCCTGAGTGGGTGGATACTGCCAAAGGTGTATATGCCTAGCAATGCACCTTTTCTTCCCAAATATAAGGAGTTGTCTGAAGTCTGAGGATCCTCTGGGTCTCAGGCAGGAAGCCACCACAGTTTTCCCTGAATCTTGAGGGCGAGGAAGCAGAAGTTGATAGCACAGAGAGATCAGAGGAGGACATCAGATCTTTGAGGCACTGGCCCGCTGGCCCTCCAGGGAGGTCCCACAGCTGTAGCTGCTTCTGCAGCCCAGTCCTGCCTTCCACTTCCCGCAGGTTGCCTGGTAATACAGTATTGGAGTTGATTGCAATTATTACTGGGTGCCTTAATTAATTCATTGTTCAGGTTTGCTTCTATATATGTGCAAATATATGCAAATAAAGGCATCATCTTTGGGTGCCAAGATGATATTTTATTCATATTTCTCAGACTGGGAATGTGGGGTTTATATGAGCATTCCAGAGGACAAGGAGATTGAAAAGATAGGGCTAGCCGGGGATTTAGCTCAGTGGCTTAAGCGCCTGCCTGGCAAGCGTGAGGTTGTGAGTTTGATCCCCGGTACCAAAAAAAAAAAAAGAAAGAACGAAAGAAAGAAAAGATGGGGCTGTTTCATTTTTAAGACAACAGCCCATTTTCCTTGTAATTCCCTTCCTTTTTTCATCTAGAAATTCAGCTCTTCATACTGTGAGAAAATGAGAAAAGGTGATACTATCTTTTTGTCTGTGTTTTCCTCTCTGAGATAGTCTTGCTATATTGTCCAGGCTGGCCTTGAACTCTCAGTTCTCCTATTTCAGCCTCCTAAATGCTGGGATTACAGATGTGTGACACCACACCCAGCTGGACCCAAATCTTAAAAAAAAAAAAAAAAAATGAAAGCCTGGAAGAAAGGGGAAGCTATCAGCAGAACAGGCTCAGTCTGTGAGACAGGACTCACAGATTGTCATAGTAGTTTTTATAATAATTTTAGAATGTTAAACAAAAAACAGAGAGAAATGAGAGGCCATTGTTTTGGACTGAGCTGTGCATGAAGCCCATGCAGACTTGATGCAAACAAAATGGAGTCCCTTGTGCTAAATGCCACGTAATGAAAGTGAAACTGAGGAAGCAGGCAGATCTTCAGATAGGCCAGAGTTCCCTGAAAACTGGAGATTCTGGCCTACCTGTATCAGTTAATAAGAAAGTCCTGCATGTTCCTTCTTCTCTTTAACCCTTGTAGAGAAAGGAACTTGATGTTAACCAACCAGTTTTTTCTTAATCGTTTCCTTGTTTCCATCTCACAAAACCCACTGTTGTACTGTCACCCAGTGGGACCTCATTCTATTTTGTATAATTCACGAATCACAAATAAAAGCCAAATATATCCGTAACTAAGTTTGTTGTAATTTTGTCTTTTGACCAGAAATAAACTTTATGTTCTGTTATCTGAGTTTCTAAATTAGGTGCTGAAAGTGGATTAAATCATACATTTACTGCAATCCTATCTGAGGAATTACCAGAGAAGTATTTAACATGTAAATACTTCATTAGCTCAGAAACACTGAGACAGGAGATACTCAGCTCCTTCCCTTTTTGGGAAAGGAAGGGAAACTATCATTTCCTAAGCAGCTACATGGTTATTATCTGGCTGAGGCCTCGGGCACTTGCCATGTAGTTTAATCTCCATGTTTTTGTAAACAATGAAGAAATGGGGACATGAAGAAGTTCCATAATTTACAAGGTGCACAGCAAGGTCTCCATCTGTGTCTGAGGGTCCCACACTCACCCTTGGTTCAAGGCTAGCTGCTGTCCTAAAACAGCCTATAGCACCCACAGGCCAGTGGCGGACCCCGCTAATCACCCACAAGGCTGGGGCTAGGTCCATAGCTCCCGGAGACGGAATCTTGCACAACCACTTGTACAGGACAGTACACAGGCTCTAGATTACCCTGGCTTCCCTTTCACTTCTGTAACTCCACTGAATCCCACTCAAGGTTCTCTTTCTATCTGAGAAACTGTTCTGGACTTTGGAGGCACCAAGCTAGGCTTCGTGACCAGTGTGGGTGTGTGCAAGGGGGCGGGGGAGCCCCACAATCTGGCTCAGGAACCCAAGGTACACAGTTGGGACTCATAATGGCTCTTCCTTGTTGAATGAATAAGTAAAGGATCTGGGTACTCAAGACTCCCCAAAGCAGACGCCTCCTTGTCCTTCCGATCAAATTTACTGCTAAGCGATTACAAAGGAACACCAGGCTCAAACTTAGCTTCTTGTCTCCCAGTTGTCAGTCTGGCTAAGGGGCCAGAGCAGGATTCAGGCTGGTATGATCTGAGCCTCTCTTCTTGTAGGGCAGACCTGAGATGAGAAAGGCATGATGGAAAATGGATACTTTAGGATCTCTTCTGTAAGCAACATTGGAAATTTTACTAATTTAAAAGGGCTTTGTTTGTTTGTTTTGGTACCAGGAATTGAAAAACCTTGTGTTTGCCAGGCAGGCGCTGTGCTGCTGACCTACATCCCCAGCCCATGTTTGCTTGTTTTTCGGAAAGGGTCTCACTGTGCAGTCCAGGCTGGCCTTGAACCCACTATGGAGGCCAGGCTGACCTTGAACTCGTGGTTATCCTCCTGCCTCAGCCTCCTGAGTGCGAGATTGCAGGCATACACCACTACACTCAGGTAATTTACAAATTTGAATTTTCTGTTCTTCTAAAGCTTTTCCTAGGAGAATACTCCTAAATCTCAGACATACACTTGAGTAACCTGAGGAACCTCTAATGTAATGGTTATGTGTGTCATATGCCTGTAATCCTAGCACTTGGGAGGATGAGGCAGGAGGACTGTAGTGAGTTCTAGCCCAGTCTAGGCAACATAGTGATTTCAAGACCACCCTGAATTGTATAAGGAGATCCTGTCTCAAAAAGATATTCTAGTACTCAGATTTCATCTCCTGAGATTCTAATTAGTCTAGGTGGAATAAATATGGACATCAGGAAATTTTAAAATTCCCAGGAATCATAGAGTAGAGTATCAATTTGATTTGGTTTGGGATTTATTCTAGGGCCTGGTAGATCCCACTTCTAGGTGTGTTTGAGTAGATCGCGGCGATGTAACCTTGGGGTCTCGTCTGTGTCTCTCACCCCTTCTGCTTCGGCACTGTTCCTTGGTTCTGCTTCCTGGGCACCATGAACTAAGTGGCTTTGCTCTCCCATGCCTTTCCGCATGTTTGTTCTGCTGGAATTTCTGTCCTACTTTGGTTCAGTGTTTTTGTTTGTTTTTTGTTTTTTGGTACCACGAATCAAACTCAGGACCTTGCCAGGCAGGTATTTATGCCTCTGAGATTTATCACTGACCCAGGTTCAGGTTTTGTTTTTTTTTTTCATCTCTATAGTCTTCTTTGTTGAAATGGGAATGTTTATCCTGTACAAATGTATTTTAAGATTATATAACTTGTTTTTATTTTCAGAGAGGTTCACAGCTAATAATTTGCCTGAAGTCTTAGAAGAGACTACAATTTGGATTTTTGAAAAGTGCTGAAACTGTTGAGAAAATGGGGAAGGGATTATTGCATTTTGGTTTGTAAGCAGGGTAGTTGTAACATGTTAGGGAAAATTATTAATTTGTTATTGTGTTTGCTGAGAGATTAAATACATATGATTTAAAGACATGGGTTTGGGTTACAAATTGATAAGGTTGTATGGCTAGGGTGATTGGCTTTGGAATCCTCCCAGGGACTGGCTGAGCACACTTCTGGGTGTGTCTCAGTGGCTCATGGAGGTGTGAGCTTGGGGTCTGTATCTGGCCTCTAACCCCGTCCTCCCTGGTGATGTTTCCCTGCTCTGCTTCCTGGCCACCGTGAACCAAGCTACTTTGCTCTCTTTTGTCCTTCTGCCATGATGTCTCTGCTTTGCAGCCTAAGAAGACACAGTGCTGGGCCCTACCCTCTTAGCTTGTAAGTTAGTAGGTCTCAGAGAAAGTACAGCTCAGGGGCAGAGGACCTGCCTGGCATGCATGAGGTCGTAGGTTCAATCCCAGCACTGCAAAAGCATGAATGAACAATGAAAAAACAAAAACAAAACTATTACCAGTGATCACATGCATACCTATATTGCAGGTACTTTGGTGTCAAGAATTTTAGACATACAGTTGCATTTAATCCTATAGTAATTATATTGTATAGTAACATATACTTCTTAACACACCACAGTTTATTTGTATGCATTAGGTTTGACTCTCCAACTAAAATACTTTGTGAAAAGAGTGTGAGTGGTTTAACCAGTCTTCTGGACTTTCCTTATCTTATGATTGTCACACAGTGCTTAACATACAGCAAAGATATTATTTGTTGAGCACTCTACTAGGGACTTTGTATAATTTATTATAGTTTCTACTTCTCAATGATGACATAAGGAGGATGCTATAATCATCTCTATCTGATGGGTGATATGACCAAGTTCAGAGAAGTTGACATACTGTACCTAAATGGTTAGCAGGTGTTCAGTGCTGGGACTTTTGTCTGACTATAGACTTGCTCTTACCTTTTTATATTGGTTTAATTGACTTATGACCTAGTCTCACTGTGTTATCTATAGCCACCTAATTAAACCTCCAAGGATTTAATGAACCCTGGGCATGACTGGAGTGGAAGAGGGGTGGGACAGGCACTGAGAAGGCAGGCAGGAGAGGTCTCATACATACTTCACTAATCCTCTTCATGTGGTGTGAGGCACATAGTACATGCTCTATAATTTAATCTAAAGGAAATTTCTTTTAAAACATCATATTTTAAAGATAGTGATAAAAATTTTAAGTACAAAAAAATGGGATTGAGGGTATAGCTGGGGTTGTAGAGTGATTTTTTACCATTTGCAAAGCCCTGGGTTTGATCCCCAGCACCACAAGAAGAACAAAACAAAACACAACACACAGAGAGAGTACAGGAACTTTCTACCCACAGAGAATATCTATGTGATACACATGTAAGCATAAACTTCCTTCTCCTAGACAAGTGAACTCCAGGAATGTTTTCCAAGGAACTAAATTCCAAAGCAGCATCAAGACTCCTCCCCTCTGGGAGCTCACCCAGCCCAAAGCCGTGGTGCAAGGGGTTCTCTGCCTTGGCCTTGCAGTTGACATAAAGTGGAGAAGTCTTTTCTTCCTAAGGTTAATAAGACTTTTCCTTAAGAATTTACTCTGAGGACCTCTTTGTGAGAAGAGTCAGGATTGCAAAAAAAATTTTTTTTCTACTCTAAAACATTTTTTGACATTTTCATCCAGTTGTGAAATCCAGGATGGATCCTGATATTTAGTGTTTTTTGTTTGTATCATGAGGTCAATTCTCTCTGCCGATGCAGAGGAGCCAATGAAACCTGGAATAGCCTCACGACCTGGTCTGATCTGGGGAAGAGTTTTGAGTCCTTGTGATTTCCCCCCTGCATTTGTTAGGGGTTTATTACAACAAAAATAGGTTTAGTGACATCAGAGCCTTAGCAGAATGCCTAAAATGGCCTTATCATTATCTCGTTTCACATTGCAGCTTGACAGACATTTCTTTAAACAAAGCGAACCAGTTGTAGTTTAGTAGAATGTTCCCCAAAGCCTCATGTGCTCAGAGGTGGGGCTTCTGGAAGGTGACAGGGTCATGGGGTGCTGGACATCTGCTGAGGAATCTGGAGTGACTGTGCTGTTGGCAGATGGGGATGGTTGGGGGAGGTGAGTCCCGAGTTCCTGACCTAGAAGGTTGTACCTCCTTTCCTTCACTCTGCTTCTTGGTCACCATGAGGTGAGAAGTTTTCCTCCATCTAGACCCTTCACTGTGCCATATCTGCTTCGAAGCCAGATGACCATGTATTGAAACCTCTGGAAACCATGGGCCCTAATAAATCTCTCCTCTTTTTCCCCGGTACCAAAAAAAAAAAAAAAAAAAAAAAAAAAAAAAAATCTCTCCTCTTTTTAATTGCAAGCATCAGCTCTTCTGTCTCAGTGGTGAGAAAGTGACTAAGACACCAACATTGGTAATTTTTGGACAGGTTCTAAAAGAAAAACTTAAAGCCAAGCATATAGGCACATATCTGTAACTTGAGCACTTGGGAAGCTGAGGCAGGAGTATCGCAAGTTTGAATCTCATCTGAGCAACTTAGTGAGACCCCATCTCAATGTAAAAAAATCTGTTTTAAAGGACTTAGAATGTAACCCAATGCAAAAGCTATAGATTCACTAAAAACAGAAAGAAAGGGGCCAAGGCTATATCTCAGCAGCACAGTGCTGCCTGACAAATGCAAAGTCCTGAGTTTAATTACCAGTACCAAAAAGAAGAAAGAAAGAAAGAAAGAAAGAAAGAAAGAGAAAGAAAAGACAACTTGATATTTACTCAAATCATTGATCTAGGTGCACTAACCCCTGCCACAGAGTAAGTCAGGTTTGGTGTACAAAGAGCAGAGAGCTGGGAGAGGCCAATATAGTAGCCACCAGTTTTGTGTGGATCCCTCTCTGAGTGACAACAGTGATAATTCCACTCCTACAGGCATTTAAAGGGCCACTTAGACTCAAGAAAGCCATTTTCCAGTGAGGCTGATAACCTCAGAAAAAGTGGCCTCTGTTCCTGAGATGCCTTCCACTAAAATGTCAAGGGATTGGGCTGGGGATTTAGCTCAGCAGCTAGCTGAGCAAGCGCCTGCCTGGCAAGTGCAAGGTCGTGAGTTCAATCCCTGGTACCAAAAAAAAAAAAAAAAAAAGTCAAGGGATTTATGAATCAGTAAAGAAAGTTTTGATTATTATCCTTGCTGTGGCCCAAGGTGAGGACAGAGGGGTGGCAGAGGCAGGAGGAAATCAGGGTAGAAAGAGAGATTAAGAGATGAAGAGAGCACTGCATGAGGGTGGGTGAGCAGGGGAGCAGGAGAGGAAGTTGGCAGAGAAAGAAAGAAAGTCCGGGATGGGTAGAAGAAAAACTGCAGGCTGAGGATCTGTCCTTAGATCCAGAAGCTCCCATGGCAATCTAAGGAGGGGAGCAAAGCATGGCGCAGCATGTTGACCAAGCTAGGGCTCAGACATCACACAGAGACGTGCTGGTCCACCCGACAGCCAGATATGAAGCAGATGTGGGGGCACTGACCCTTGATAACCCTGGCTGCCTGGGGCCTCACTTCCCTTGCTTGGCTCCTGTCTCAGCAGGCCTTTTCTTTGAGCCCACAGGATCCCTGAACACTTAGCAGGGGAAGCCCCTTCACCCTTTCCACCCACTTGGCAGTGGGGCTCTAACCTAAACCCGCTGGGCCAGGGCACAGGCTGGAGCCTAGGCCGCGTGCTGAGTGTAGGCATGGGCAAAAGTAGGAACTGAAAATGTGTCGGGAGCTGATGCTGGGCCCCTGGCTTCTTCCTGCAGGTGATGCAATAGCTTCAGCTGCAGGTGGTGGTGGCAGTGGCTGAGCTGCAGCGGTGGGAGTGTTTGCAACTGAGAGAGGCTGGAATTTACCTTGCTGTGCTGCCTCAGGCTTCCTGTTCTAGGGGCTGCAAGGACATTGTGTTACAGATGGGGGAAGGGGAGAGAATCTCGGTGTGGGGAGGGACTGGGTGTGCCTTTAAGACAGCAGATATAGCAGATCTGGTTCTGTTGTTATTTGCCTGACCCTGGAGAAGTGACTGGAGTTTCCCTACATATAAAATAGGGCTGTGGTGTCAACTCCATCTTGGGTTGTCACAAAATGGGATACCTTTTGTAACACTGAGCCTGACACTCAGTAGGTGCTCAACAGGCAGGAGTTGGTTTGATTATAGCCCAGGACTGTGCAGGTGTGCAGTGAGAGACTTGTGTCAGCCCCTGATCCTAAACCCTGCTGAGCCAGGCTCTTTACTCAAGTTATGGCACCCCTGAGTCCACAGAGCAAGGACAGAAGTGTGAGTGTTGGAAGGTCATCTGGGTGGCAGGGCTGGGTGCTGAGTTTGGCTCTCCTGGAGCTCTTTATACATGGATGACTTGTGAGTTAAGAGCAAGGAAGTGCCAGGTGCGGTGTTGCACACTTGTAATCCCAGCATTTGGGAGGCTGAGACAGGAGGATTGCTATGACTTCAAGGCTATCCTGAACTGTACAGTGAAATCCTGTTTAAAACACACACACACACAAACACACACACACACACACACACACACAAAACGGCAGGGAAGAAGTGGTTGTCAACTATTTCCAGATACCACCATATCAGGAAAAGCAAAAACCATCTAGGGAAGGCTCAGCCTGCCTGGGAAGGTTATGATTCCGTCCCTGTCTGGTTCCAGATCTTTCTGCAGTACCCTCCTCCAGAATCTCTCCAGTATCTCTTTGAGCTGTGTGTAGTATGTGTGAGAGTTCACATTTGGGAAGGATGCTGGTATGCTCAGGGGGTCCCAGGAACTGTATCTGCACCTCCATCCTTGTCATGGAGCCTAACACATTGGCGGCATCAGCAGCACATGTTTGGGAAACTTGCCGGGGAGACTGAGCCCCTCAGTTATTGCCAGAAAGAGATCCTCTCTACTCTTGGGGACCAACAGGTTTGCTGTCAAGCAGCTGATTTGCCTTCTCAGCCCCAGTGCTCTTGAGCACCGGATTTAAAACCTGGAGAACTTTAAGCATAGAAAGGATGGGTCCCTACATATTCCAGGTGACAGGTTTCCTTGATAGCAATGGATTGTTCTGTTTTGTGGCCTTGGCTAGAAGTTCCTGAGATTTCCTTACCAATCCTAAAGAAAAGTGTGCACTGACATACTGATGTGACCAATATGTCACACCACCCTGGAAAGCAGTAAAGTCAGAGGAAGTGTATTTTGATTGGATTTTCATCCTTTTTGCCAGGTGAAGCCAACTTCTTTTCCATGGGCTGAGCAGCAGGTAGGAAGCTGAGGACACTGCTTGTAGGCTTGCTGTTTTTCTGTAAATTTGGCCCCATGCAGTTAATGAGTGTCATCACGTGTGGTGCCTAGAGGAGTGGTGTGAGGGGACCAGGAGTAGGTGACATCAATGTTACTTCCTAGGAGGATCCTCTCTGTTGATGAGAAGAAATAGAAGTAGGCAGATGCAATGTGGATAGGACACTTTTTGGAAATCCCCAATTGCAATGTTCTTTCCATTTTCTATTACAGAACTGGTTTTGCACTGGTTTTGTTTTGCTTTGTTTTGTTTTGTTGTACTGGAGATTGAACCTAGAATCTTGTACATGCTAGGGAAACACTCTAGCCCTTTTAACTTTTATTTTGAGACTAGATCTTTCTAAGTTGCCCAGGTTGGCCTTGAACTTTCAATCCTCAGTCTCCTGAGTAGTGGGGATGGATTATAGGTATGTACCATGGTGTCAGACTTCACACTTATCTTTTAGGTTGTCCTAGGCTGTAGCATGACATCTGTAGTCCTTAGTCTAAATCTCCAGATGCTTCTCCTTACCTATCTTTTTTAATTGAATTCCACTTGAATCAGTGGTTGGCAGGTAGTGAACTCATGACTGAAAGTTCATGTCTTTCCACTTGTGCAAATAGCAGAAGCCAATCTGTCTGTTCTGGTTCTCTCTCTCTCTCTCTCTCTCTCTCTCTCTCTCTCTCTCTCTCTCATACACACACCTACATGCATGTACTGTGCAACTCAAGAGAAGAACTGTCTTTTGCAGACAGATGGAATGATGCACAAAGAAATAAATTCCCTGTGTCAGGCAGGTCCAGTGAGGGAAGGACCCATTGAAGACTTTATTACATCCACAATCCCTGATCCCTGCTGCAGGGAGTTAAGAGGTAAGGGGTCAAGCACTATGGGCTCCCCCACCTTACCCATAACTCAGTTTCTAATCTAACCCCTCCCTGAGGGTTGAGTTACAAACCTCAGTAACCCCAGGGCAGCCTGCCTGGTAATTCCTATTATTCAGCTGTCAGCTAGTTTTTTAAAAGCCACCCTTCCCAATGATCCAGTTACAAGAGTTTCAGAGCCCAGGCCTTGTCTCTGCAAGAAACCCTATAGCCAGGTGAAACAATGGAGAGGGTTCCTGCCTGCTTTCCAAGGGAGCTGGGTTTTCTCTTCAGTTCTGAGCAGCCTCCCCTTAACTCTTTGCATCCCTCCCAGGCTGTGGGGAAGACTGGCCTCGCCCTCAGCCTTTACACTGACGCCTTTCAGAGCCACTCTGCCTTTCTCTGAAGACCCTGCTTGCAAAGCAGCATCAGTCATCAGAAAAGAGAACAAACTAGTGTGGGGTGGCAGGAAAAAGAGAAGAAATACTCCAAAATAGAGGCCATTATGGCTGCATTCTGGGCCTAGTGCTAAGGCAGCGTTCACCGTCTCTAAGGTGCTGCTGTTTTCCAGGACCAGCCAGCAGTCCAGACACTGCTCAGTGCCTGTGCTGGAAAGAGACGAAGAGCGCTGAGAGGGAGCAGTCTGCTCTGACGGTGATGACATGTGGCAGTGGGGCTCCTGACCTCCCTGATCCCTTTATCCCTGACAGCCTTCTCTGTGCCTCTAGCTCAGAAGCCTAGGCTTCCTGCTGCTTGACATTAGAGGCTGAGGGCACCTGAGGCCAAGCCACAGGTGTCTTTCAGAACAAACCCAAGGGAGCAGGATGGGAAGGCTGGGGGAGGTCTTAGGAGGGATATTACTGGGGTGTGAGCACCTCCCCCAAACTTTCCCCAGGTCCTCTAAGCACCACTAAGATGCTTTCCTGCTCCCTAGCCCTTGTGATAGTGATTTTTTTTTTAAATTGAGACCAGGGTCCCTATGCAGTGCAGGCTGCCTTTAACTCACTATGTGGCCCAGGCTGTCCTTGAACTCATGTTGATCTTCCTTGTCTCATCCTCCTGAGT
>PVJX010005836.1:52947-82046 GCA_004027295.1 Dolichotis patagonum
CCTTTCCCTTCCCTTTTTCACTCCCTCTCCCCTCCCTCCTCTTCTCTTCCCTTTCCCTCTCCAGGAGATTTGAACACAGGGTCTTTGCACTGAGCTGTTTCCCTAGTCCTTTTTTCCTTTTTTTTTTTTTAAATTTTATTTTAAAAGGGGGTAAAATTAAACACAACAAAACAGAACAGAATGGGACATAAGGAAGCATAAATTTCAAAGCTAGACAACCAAAGATCTTCACTATCTGTCATATTGTCTCTTGTTTTCTTCCAAATGGTTGTCCTTATCTTTGCATATGGGGAGCTCATACTAACTAACATAGCCAATCTTTTCACAAGATGTGTAGTTCACTGGCTCCCACTTGCTAAGCAGGGGGGAGGGGGCGGGGGGACACGGGATGGGGGACAGGACGACATAAGATGTCTGATTCTCAGCCTGCACGCCAGCAGGATCACAGCCGTCCCCCAGGGAGGGGAGGAGCTCCTTGTTCTCCTGGCACCCTGAGTCAACTGCATGGTGCAGGTCCCAAGGCGCCAGGGTCTCTCCCCTGCAGGCCCCCCAAAGTCCGCCATACTAACCTGCTATCTCTTTCCGATGAATTGACCATTCCATTTCCAAAGTTCTGAAATGGCCAGCAGACCACAGATAGAATTCTCTTTAGGCTCCTGTTTGAAACCAGCAGCTACAGCAATCTACTGGCCTTGCTTCAGGGCCACCCCAGTCCTTTTTTCATTTTTTAAATTTGAAACAGGGTCTCAGTAAATCACTAAGTTGGCCATCTTGTTTTGTATTTTCAATCTTCCTGCTTCAATCTCCCAGAATGTTGGGGTTACGGATGTGCCCCCAATGTGCCCAGTTTACAATGGTAATTTTTAACATTTTATAAAGCCACAGATCTCTTTGGGAAATTGTTATAAGCTATGAATCCAGCCCATCCACAAAAATATTTGTGTGCATCCACAAATACAACGTAGCCATTTTTAGGGGTTCATAGACCCTAGAGCTCAGGATTCTGGTGCCTATGGATCCTGAGTAAAACCAGACTCTCTCAGCTTCTTTGCCTTTGACCCAGTTCTACCATCAGCGCCATGATGCTGCCTATGGCTTTAGGGTCTGAGGTGGCTCAGGAGAGCTAGGGTGACCCCACTACCTCAGGGGCCTGTGCTGCCCCAGAGCACAGAGCTGAAGTCGTTTTGTCCTTCATTTCCACTCTTGGCCCCACAGATACCACTGGCCAGCCTGAGGCACTGGCCTGGGTGGAAAACCGATGAAGGAAGAAGGCAAGGGAGGTCAGTGCATGGGAAATAGCGGCAGGCTACCAGTGCCCTTCTCAGCAGCTGTCCCTGTCCTCTCTTTTTCCCTGCGGTGTGTGTAAGTCACCCTGACCAGCTCTGCCACACTGCCTGCTAAAATGATCTACCTGTTTTTGGCTCTAGCACCTCTTCCTGGTCATCTGTCAACTCTGGGGAGGAGGCCTGGATGCTGGCCAACTGACTCTGTCCATTTTCCCTTATCCTTCATCTCTACTCCTTGGGGAAAGTATTTTCCTACTGTAGCAGTCACAGTCCTCAGTATGCCTGTTTCATCCCTTTCCAGGTGCGCTCTGAGGGAGCTAGGGAAAGGACGGGTATGAGAAGGGTACAAAGAGACTTCGGTCCCCATTGGGCTGAGGGTCCCAGCTCCACGTAATTAAATCCATGTGAGTTTACAATGAGTGATAGGGAGAGACAGACAGACAGACAGACATTTGACCACACTATTGGTCAGGCTCTTATCAGGAAGCATCTAGGCTTTTGGAGGGTTTGTTTGCCTCACTGACTTTTGCTCTTCATTTATCTTTCTTAAAACTCAGGTTGGGTCAAGTAACACATCTGCTATAAAATCTCTACTGCCTCCCCTTTATAAAGTACAGATTCCTCAGCCTGGCATTCCAGGGGTACCTCTGCCATCTGACCTGGACCTACTGGCTCATGCCCACCCTTCCTAATCCAGGTGTAAACTGATGATCAGTCATTCGGCCTACCCCTGCCTCTAAGACAGCCTTTCTTGATTGGCCATTTTATTCTTGTGCCTCTAGATCTGGGGTATTTTTTTCTGGTTTTCTTTTATTGAATATTTTCCAAATGCTTTTTTTTTGTACCGGGAATCGAACTCAGGACCCTGCAACTGCCAGGCAGGCGCTGTACCACTGAGCTATGTCCCCTGGCCCAGAATTTCCATACTCTTCAAAACCCAAATAAAAAAAAATCTTTCTGAAACCTTCCACAGTCCTTGTAGTTTTATTTCTTTTCTGCAGTACATATTAGGGGTCGAAGCCAGGGTCGTCCCACAAAGCTACTTCTCCAGCCCTTTTTAATTTTTTTTTTTTTTTAAATTTCGAGACAGTCTTGATAAATTGCTAAATTGCTCAGGCTGGGCTCCTACTTGGAATCCTCTTGCCTCAGCCTCCCAGAGTGCTGGGATTATAGGCATGCACTACCACACCCAGCTGCATTCTGAACTTTTTCTGCAACACTTAACAGTCAGTATCCCCAGAATGAACACGATTTATGTAGTTTTCTATTATTTCCTGGCTAGCTGTCAGCTCCCTGAGGGCTCCCTAGATTTTTGGCTCTTAGTCCAGCACCTGGCACGGAGTAGGTGCTCCATAAATGTGCAGTAGTCCAGACACGCCTTAGCTGAGAGGGCCTTTGCTCTGCTGGCAGTCCCAGCAAGGCCTTTAGATCCCGTCTTGAACGCGATGCATGTCAGTTGCCCAGGAAACCTTGTTCTGGATCTCCCCTCTCAGATACTTATTTCCCCAGTGTGTGCTCCCAGTCAAGGACATGTGGGCCCCTGTGATTGTGCTCTATCCAAATGTCACTTAGAAACAGCGCCAGACACGTTTGTTCACAGACTTCCCAGGCTTTGAGGCTGGGACTTGCTTCTGCCCTGCCTGTAGGCGGGAGGGCTCTCTTTCCAGCCAGGATCTTCTGGGCCTCAAACAACTTGCACCACTAGACGCAGCAAGTCCTCAACCCGTTGTGGACACGCCTCAATTATTTAGCCCATTCCGGAGGAGGAGACGAAAGTCACTTGTGGCGCCCCCTCTCCCCGCCAAATAGCGACCTCAAGGACTCTGGCGCATCTGGAGCCTGCACTGAGAACGCGAGCCAAGAGATCGACCGCGCTCCAGCTGCGCTTCTGACCGTGGTCAGAAATGCGTGTGGCCCCTTACAGTGTTTCTGAGGGAAGGTTGGTACATTGGTGACCGTCCCTGGCATCCTCCCAGCCCGGGACTTGGGCTGCACTCGCCATTGGCCCGCGGTCTGCGTGACGCAAAGGGGCGGGACCTCGTCAGCTGTTTGCGGGATGCCCCGAGCGGGCGTATTTTGGAAACAATACCGCGCGGTGCGCCCTGGCCTCCTCCGCGCCCGCCAGCGCCGCCGCCGCCGCCGACCCAACCCGCGCCGCCCGCCTCCTGCCGCAGTCCGGTGAGCTCCCGGGCGGCCGGGGGCCGGGAGGGGTTAGATCGCACCTCCTCGGGAAGTGGGGAGCGGCGTCGCGCTGCGCTCGCTCGGGGGCCAGGGAAGGGTTTGGGCTGCGGGCATCTGGGGTGACCATGAGGGTCTGGGGCGCTGGGCTGTGAGGACGGGACGCAGAACCCCTATCTGGGCGCGCTGCTCCAAGAGTGGGTAGGGTTTGGAGCCCGAGTGAGTCGTGTCCCTGCGGGCGGGAATTCTGGGGCGCACTGCTAGACAGACCTGGGCGCCCGAGACGGCCTGGCCTCTGGGTCTGACTTCAGGGTAGGGAGGGGAATTTGGGGCGTCCTGCCTCTCTGGGGAGACTGAAGCTTCCTTTCCTTAACAGCTGGGCTTTCCCCTCCTTCCCCATCGAGTCTGGGCGCCCAGCCCCCGAGTGCTCGTCACGCTGGACCCTGGCACAGAGCCCTGGCACCACGACTCGGAGGCCGATTCTCTCTCCTGGAGTCACCCAGGTCTGCACGCGCGTGTGTGTGTGTGTGTGCGCGCGCACCGTGAGATTTTAAGAGGCGTCTTTCTAAGAGGAGTCCAAGTTCAGCATCCTAGTTCAGTCTCTTCTGCTTTGGGTTGCTTCCTACGCGCTTTAGTTCCCTTGCTAGGAATAAAGCATTCCCTGGCGATGTTCTTAGGAAGTACCCTCCTCCTGCCAGTATAGACATCACTATTTCAGACCCGGGAAGAAGGAGAAGAGGGTTCCTTTACTTGACTGTGTCAACACCCCTCCCGATGCTCCCAGCAGCTGGAGAGCCACCTGCAGTTCCTGTGGAGAGGCATTGGGAGTCCCCGGAGCTTGCAGAGCCACGCCCTCTGCCCCCCCCCCCGCCCAGTCCAGGGAAGAGATGGACTTTGGGGTTCTGCTGGGAGGGGGAGGGGAGGTGGTAGGCTTCAAAGGAAACACCAAGACAATGCTAGACAATGACTCCTCTTTTGATTGGCTGTGGAGCACCCTTTCTTAGGTTGGGGTTTGCCAGCCAGCAGAGGAGGCTGAAGGGCAGAAGGTGAGCCCTTGCAAGTTGACGGCACTTGGTCCTCTCAGGAAAGCACTTCGTTTCCTGTTGCTGATAAACACTGCCCCCCCAACACATTGGGAAACCCTATCCAGAGACATCTGTTTTGTCGTCCTATCAGGCACAGCCTCTCCTGAGAAGAAGGCAGAAACAGGACTATAGGTGGTCAGGGACTGGATGGGGTGGAGGGAGGCTTGGAGCTAGTGCTTCAGAGAACTTGCATTTGGGAAAGGCGAGGCCTGTGCATTTCACTGAGAATCCTAGCCAAATGACCACTTGGCTTGTGCTTCACAGGCAAGATGCTGGGGGATAGAACTCTTGGAAATACATAATAGAGTCTGATAAGGACAAGCTTCGGACATTTCCTTAACCATTCAGGTGGTCGCTGCTTTTAGTTGCCACAGGGGTCCTAAGAGGAAGTATGGGGGTGGGGCAGAACTGGATGGATCAGAGAGTAGACTTCCAAGAGCCATCAGGTGGAGCAAGAGGAACTTCTGTATCACCAAGAAACACACATCAACAACCTGAGTGGGACAGGCAGTGAGTGAGGTCAGAGAGAGAGGGCTGAATTTCACTTCCTTCTGTGAGGCACAGTGCAGCAATCTCAGGTCAGCACTGGCAGGAACGGGAGGCTGGGGGGTGAGGAAGATTGGAGACTAGTGAATAGATTGAGCTGGAGGAGGCTGGCCATTTTTCCAAAGGCCAGACCTATCCATAGGCCAACTTGTGATGGGTAGGTGGCTCTGCTGTGCTGGAGGAGTGCTGAGGAGACGGCTACAGTGACTAACTTGGGTCTTTATTCCCTCCCTCTCCCAGGACACACTCTTAACTACACCGCAGAGCTGTTTGTTGTGTTGTGCAAGTAGGGGGTGGAGACCAGCGTGTACGGCGGTAGGGCGGAGCTTAGCTGGTTTGGAGGGAACCTAGCTGGCCCAGAATTGCTGCTTTTGTTTTTGCTGCTGAGCTTGGAGCTTAGCTCTAACTGAGATGAGAGCTTGGAGAATACTCCTTCAGTGATTTTGTGTGTGTGTGCATGTGTGTGCGTGCATGTGTGGTGAACATTATTTATATGGCCAGTCATTGACCTCCTCTGGCTCCCATAGCCACTTCAGGGGCTAGACTTGTGTCTGTTTTCCCAAGTACCCTGTGTGCTGATAGTACCTGCTGTCATTCACATCCTTGGACTCAAACCTTGTGACCTGATTAGGTTAGAAGACGTCAGGGGAAGGGTGGCTCTCATGGTTCCCAGGAAGAGGCATGGAGAGCTTCTTGACATTGAGGCAGTTCACTTTTAGGGACTGGACATCACCCATCCCATCAGTGCCTAGCTCAGCTGCCTCAGATAAGAAGGGGAAGCAGGAAAGAAGGAAAGGAGGGAGGACTTCTGGGTGTGGCCCGGGTGGGCAGCATTCCAGATGCCTGCATTGGTCCTTAACAGGGGAGATGGAGCCACCTCAGTGTGTGGAGGAGCTGGAGGATGATGTGTTCCAACCCGAGGATGGGGAGCCGGGGACCCAGCCTGGGAGTCTGCTCTCTGCTGATCTCTTTGCCCAGAGCCAGCTGGACTGTCCCCTTGGTCGGCTGCACCTCTTTCCTCTCACCCACTGCTGTGGCCCTGGGCTTCGCCCCACCAGCCAGGAAGACAAGGCCACTCAGACCCTCAGCCCATCCTCTCCAAGCCAGGGTGTCATGCTGCCTTGTGGGGTGACTGAGGAACCCCAGCGACTCTTTTATGGTGAGTGCTTTTAGTCTTAGGATTACTCCTATACAGGTTGGGGTAAGAGAGGGGACTCTCCCTCTTCAAACCTGTCCTCTGCTATTTCCTTCCCAAAATAAACAGCAGGGGCTTCATCCCTCATCTTTCTGCCTTTTGCATCTCTGCTTGTTACTGTTTGTTACCTGTGCTGAGCTCCACACAGGATTCATTGCTTTGCTTTTCTTCCTGCTCTGTTGATTGTTGGAGTGATCCTGGGGCTCATGGTGTCTCCTTTGGCATCCTGTTCCCTGGAGTGGCTCAGTCTTTTGAGTCCTAGTAGTGATTTGCCTTCCTGAGAGTGGCTAAGGTTGCCCAAGAGAAGGCTGGGAGATCTGTGACTCGCTATTGACACTCTGGGGGAAAACCTGGCCAATTTGAGTCTGGAGGGTTCCTAAAGACAGAAGGTGTCCCCCAGTTGGGACTTTCTGTGTTTGGAAGGGGAAATGGAGAAAGAGGTTGGGCCTGCCTAGGTCCCGGTCCAGTGGAGGTGCTCTCAATCAGATAAGAGCCTTTCATTTATGGGTGTAAGTGATTTATGAGACGCATGTACTCTTTTGGCAAAAGGGCAGGGCAGGCCGCTTGGCTGGTGGAGGGTGGGTGTGGGTTCACAGCGACTCTGCAGTGTCTGCCTGAGCAGAGTGGGACACACCAAACAGAGTGTGCTACTCTGTTTCCCGAGGGAACTGCTCCATGGGGCGCTGCTGGTAAAGCAAATACGCGAGGCAGTCTGAGAAGCTGGACAAAGCTGGCAGCCTGGAAAGGGGGAAGAGGAGGGAGGTAGCAGGTGAGCTGGTGCCCCTAGTGGCCAAACTGGTGCCAGCATTTGGCTAGTACCCTGTCAAGATCTGGAGGGCACTCCTGGGGGGACCTCCAGAGAGGAACTTGGTGGCTCAGCAGACCTCAAGAGTTTCATCTAGCTTTTCCGCTGCTACCCAGAGCTTTGGGTGCTGAGCCCATGTTTCTCTCTGCCACACTAGAAGAGTGAAGATGTCCCATGCTTTGTTTTCCTCTGTGTCCTGCTTTGCTCACCCCAGGAACTCTCGAGGGCTGCTTGCTGCCTGTGGTTTTCCAGAGAGGAGCTGCAACCTGCTGCTACATTAATAATAAACTGTGGTCAAGTGTGGCTTGATAAATAAGGATGGGAAGTTGGCACACTCACTCGCACACATTACCACCCTGCCCTGCACCATGGCACTGACAGTGACTGGAACATAGTCCAGATTGAAGAGAGGGCTGGGGCTCCTCCTTTCTTCTCCTGACAGTAACTTGTGTGTGTGTGTGCGTGTGCGTGTGTGTGGGAGATTGACCTAGGGCCTTGCACATGCTAAGAACCACTGAACCACACCCCAAGCCTCTTCATCAGCCTTTTTTTTGTACACTTGGGCAGCAGGCAGGGTAGACTGTCCAAGCTTGGCAGAGTGCCCTGATGAAGGAAGGCTGTTTCTTTTCCCTCCCCATCCCAGTGTTTACCCTCAGGCCGGGGTCATGGCCAGAAGGGCAGACAGAGAGAGGCTGGACAGGAGAAGAGAAGACTGAGATATGGATCTTCTCTCTTTGCAGGCAATGCTGGCTACCGACTTCCTCTCCCTGCCAGTTTCCCTCCAGGCTTGCCCCTTGGGGAGCAGCCCCCCGAAGGTCAGTGGCAACATCGAGCGGAGGTACAGATCGCCCGGAAGCTTCAGTGCATTGCAGACCAGTTCCACCGACTTCACATTCAACAAGTAGGCCTGAGGGCTGGAATGGGGGATGCATCTGCTGGGGCTGGGGGCCAAGGCCTGCCTCTGTCCTCCTCAGCAGCTGGTCCCTGCCAGGTGTTGTGGCCTTGACTTTTGTCATTCCTGTGAATCCTGTGTGCCCGATTGGATGAGGACTCTTGTCCTCATCTCTGAGCTCCAAGTTGGTTATCTACCTACTCTTGGCTCCTGCCCCATGAGAGCCAGAGCTGCCGCGATCCCTCCTTGTGAACCAGATGGCTTTGTGCAGCTCTGCTTGGCAGACTGTTTTCCAGCCCAGGGTTAGGGCTTGTCTCTCACAGACTGAAGAGGAAGGTTTTTAGGGTGCTGCAGTGAAGTGGGCAGTTGGGGAAGCCTGAAGAGGGGCAGTGAGAAGGGGGTAATCAGGCCAGGGGATGGGGCCAGAGTGGGGGAAAGTGGTGGAACCGGTTGAAACCTGACACTTTCCAGCTGGGGAGCCACTCCTCACTGTCTGTCTGGGAACCCCAGCCGCAGGCCTGGGACTCTGAGCGCGCACCTCGGAGAGTCTCCCCAGACCGGCAGCCAGCCAGGCGCTCCGCCGGGTGCTTGGCCGGCAGCCTGGCACCAGCCCCACCAGGGCGGAGCATCGCGTGTCAGCCGAGCATGTGGCAGAGACCGTCAACAAAGGCGGCGGCTGGCAGGCTCGTGCTGGAGGAGCCTTTGGTGCCATGGGCTGGAAACTGCCCTGCTCCACAGCAGCAGCCGCTGTCTGAGCCTGCACCAGTCACTTAACCCTTCCTCACCTGGTGTGCTTTCTGGATGGCTGCCAAGGTGGGGGAGAGAAGCCTCAGGCTGGATTGTACTGTTACAGCCACTGCTGAGGCAAAGCCATGCCACCTGGCAAGGAACACATTCCCTAACTTAGAACTGTGTCCTTGTCCTGGCATGCTGTGTGTGTGTGTGTGTGTGTGTGTGTGTGTTGTCTGTCTGTCTGTCTGTCTGTCTGTCTGCCTGCCTGTTTGCCTGTCTGTCTGTCTGTCTGTCTGGAAGTCAAGCAAATAAATAGCTAGCATGATTCTGCAGGCTCTGAGATTAGATAAGTAACTTAAGGTGACCAGAAGAGACTTAACTGGTAGTAGTCAGTTTGACTTGGAGATCAAACTGTTGCCAGTACTAGAAGGAAGAAGATTAGGGTTAGAATATTTGACCTTGGGATTCCTGAGTGCAGGCTGCTGGAGGTTACGTGTGGTTATACCTTCAGCCAGGGGCTTCTGAGGGAGATTTGGGAGCAGATCCGGTCCTGGTCAGCTCTTCAGATCCTGGTGATCAGGAAGGGAGAGTGGCCCTGAGCTCAGGTTAGAAGGCAGCCTAGCTTCCTGCTTGGGTCCCTGCTCAGTCCCTGTTCTCTTTGACTGTTTTATGGAAACTTGGCTTAGAGTTTCCCTTTGGTCCCTGTTGTGGCTCTCTCTGATTTTTCTTTTCAGTGTCCTGGGCTGCTTCTTACCCATTCACTCTACCCTGGTTGTACAGGCTTAGGGGTGAGCCGTGTTAGCTTCTGGGCTTGGTGATGGCAAAGAGAAGAGAGGATACAGAGGCTGTTGGTTCCTAGTTACATCTACAGGACATCTGGAAGGCAGCTTTCTTCCTTCTCAATAATCTGACCTAGCTCAATAGTTGTTTCCCAGAATGTTCCCTATCCAAGGGGAGCCTTCCTCAGCTTTGAGCAGCCTAGGAGCAGCCTCCTTCGCCCAGCTCTACCCTGCCACAGGAAAAGGAGGTCCTTATCCCAAGGTCTGGCCTGCTCTCCCAGTTCAGGGCTGCCTACTTCAGGGAACAGGCCAGTTTCAGACTGGTCTCAGCCAGGACCACACCAGCTGGGAAGTAAAACTGGTGGAGGAGTACTTGAGCCTTCCTTGCCCTGCACTTCATCCCACACTGGTGCCCAGGTTTGTGTGCCGCTGTCCTCCTGGCAGTGACTTATTCTCCTTTTTTTTTTTTTTTTTTTTGGTACCGGGGATTGAACTCACCACCTCATGCTTGCCAGGCAGGCGCTTATGCCGCTGAGCTAAATCCCCAGCCCCCTACTCTCCTTACTTTGCAGGGATGGGAGGCTGACCAGTAAGGACTTTCTAGGCCAAAGAGTTGGTTTTATCAGATTTTCCTCTACAAAGAGACAAGCTTTTGTCTTCTCCTTGGAGAATTATCCCGTTCTCTGGCTTTTAACCCCCTTTTACCCACACAGGGCCAGGGTGATAGTAAATGGAACACTAGCATTCTTAAATCCTGCTTTAAAAAATGAGTCATTTTTTGAACTTGATCCTTACATAAACTATGGTATAATATTTTATATCTAGAAAGTATTGTTGTCACTGACATTTTTATTTTCTTTCCCTATGCCCTTTTCCTCACTTTCTTCTGTTGTTGTTGTTGGTAGTGGGGATTGAACCGGGGACCTCACACATGCTAGGCAAGCACTTTACCACTGAACTACACCCCAGCTCCTGCCATTTTTGCAGGCTTAGAGACTGAGGCACCGGGAAGGAAACTGTTAAGGGTTCAGTTTTTAGGCTTCAGGTACAGAGATTGAAGGTCCAGGTTTAAATAACAGTTCTGCCACCTGAGTGGCACTGAGTTCTGCCACCTCAGTGATGCCATTAGCCATGGGGAAGTTGTTTGACCTTGCTGAGCCTATTTCCTCTTCTGTAAATGAGACCTAATACCCATGCAATTTTATCTTGATGATTAAATGAGAAAACCTAGAAAAATTTTAGATATGATTGGCAAAGTCATATATATTTAAAGTATATAACATCATGCTTTGTGATACATATAGATTGTGAAATGACTACTACAACCATGCTAATTAACAGATCATTGCCTCACATAGCTGTAGATGTTCATGAATACTTGTTTCCTTCTTCTTATAATCCTGATCACTTATGAGTTTGTTCTTATTGGTTCACAGGTCATTTCTCTATCTGCCAAGCTGACCCTGAGCAGATCTGCCTTCCCTGAATCCTTTTCCACCTGCCCTGTCCACAAAAGTCAGTATCCAAGCTGCTCAGTTGTAGGCCTTGATCTTATCCATTTCTCCTCAAGGAGTGATAATTGTTCCCCCTCATTGTGGGCTTTATTTAAAGACCCTCTGAGACAGGCAGCCCCAGAGGCATAAAGTGGCGGGGAGGCCTGACCTCCATCTTCCCTCCTAAATATGGAACCATGTCCAGACAACAGAGACTGCCCTTCAATCTTGTAGGAACTGTGAGCTCCCCCTTCTGTCCCTTGTTATAGAAACCTCTCTTGGAGGTATAAAATTGAGGGAGGGGTGCAGCATGCAGCAGGTCCCAGATTCCCCTGGTGTCACAGTATGCAGGCCATGTGCCATCTCTGCATGTTTCCTGAAGAGTGTGGCTGGGTGGAAAGCTAACCTGGTTACCCAAGTGGTTCGTTCTGGATGGCTTCTCTGGACCCACAGGTGAGAATATAGAGGCAAAAGTTTAGTCAGTGCTCACCATTAGCTCTTTGGGTTTCTGAACCAGAGAGAGACAGAGAGAGAGATGGTTGCCAAGTGAGTTGAGATCAAACTCCTCCAAATCTTGCCATATGCCTTACCTCCCGCTGAGTCAGGTGGGAAAGTTTTCCTATTTGTTCCTCTAAAACCGACGCTGAGACCCCTGGTGACCCGCTGATAGCAATATGCTGTGGTTTGGGTTCCATAAGGGTGGTGTCCAGTGTTCCCTTGTCCATTTAGTTTCTGAGCTCACAGGCTGCCCTGGCTGGAAAGTCTGATCCTCAGCTTCTTCCCATATCCCATGCCGAGGTCTCCAGCAGGGACCTGGGAAAGAAAGGAAAAAACTGGTTCCCTTCCTTTGGAAAAGCCTCTTGTCCCATTGACCCATCTTGAAATTTGTGGGAGTCTAGGTGATGTTAGGAAGCTAAAGATTCTCAGAAGAGTAGCTGCAGTAGGCCATTGAGTGAGTCTAAAACTACAGGAGGTTTGGAATTCTTCATACTGGAAGTGGCTTCTTTCAGGAGAGTCAGATTTGGAAATTCCCTGAATAGTAATTAGACATTTTGGAAAATGAAATCTAAGAAAAATTTTCATCATTCAGTTGACAAGGGGCTTCTATCGTGAGTGGCACATGTAAAGCAACTTGTTTGCTCTGCATGTGGAATTGACATCATCAGTCCTTCAGTTGAAATTATCTTTAGTTGTGGTATCACAGGAAGGATCTTGGACTTGCAGCAGATCTGGGCTAAATTCACAGCTCTGCCACCTACATGATCTTTGTTCATGGGCAGATCACTTAACCCTCGGGAGCCTCTGGTTCCAGTGCTTATTTGGTGAGTTGCTGTGAAAGGCATTAGAGAGGTATAATACAAAGTAACTATTGGGGTGAAGATGGCACACTGGCATGGTCAATGGTGGAGTACTTGCCTAGCATGTTGTAGTTCTGGGTTTGATTGCTAGCACTGCAGACAGCAACATACTTGGACACCTTTGGAACTATGTTCAAAATGACTTTGGGATTTCTCTTGGGCCTGGCTTTACAGTTCTTGGAGTGCTTACTTGGAAGTCATTCTCAAGTTGGTGATTGCGTGGTTCATTAACTAGCAGTTTCTCTGCTAGGCAACCTGGACCCTTTGTTCAGGGAGGGCTTGACTGCTTCCTGACTTTTCAGGATGCTGTCCATGTAGGGGAGTGGTTTTCTGGAGCTCAGACCATGGTTAATGAGGTCACCTGGATTCTACAGGGGACAGCCCTGGGTAGAAGCCCTAGAGATTTGCCCTTGAGTGAGCAGTACCCCTAGAGAACCAGCATCTGTCCCAGGAGTGGCAGGTCCACTCAGGACAGTGCCAGGGGAAGAGTGACGTGCGGGGAGGGGGGGCTGTGGAGAGGGTGTGTGTGTGTGTGTGTGAGTGTATGTGCACACGCACGCCAGTGCTGGGACTTGGGGGCCCTGTGTTTGCCCTGTGGCTGGCTCTGTTTATATCACTCGCTATATTTAGCTTCTGAGTCATCAGCGTGGCAGACTAGAGACTGAGTTCCCCACACTCTGCACCTGACTGCTCTCTCTTCCAGAAGGGCCTTGTAGTTCCGGACAGTTTGTTCCTCCCTGTTCACCAAAGAAGGCCGTGGGGATGGGAGTTGGCTGTGGGTTTTGGAAGGAGATGGGGGAGGGGGTTAATAGGAAAAAGGGGTTGGGGGAGGCATAAAGAAAGCATCTTAGTTACTTTTATATCATTGCTGAGACAAAATACCCAACACCCAAAGTTAAGGGATGAAAGGCCTTTAGCTCACAGTTTGTAGATGTTTCAACCCATAATTTACTGGCTCCAAGTCAGGCTGGCATTGCAGAGGAGAGATGGTTCATGGCAAGCAGAAGGTAGCAAAGCAATAAGGAAGTAACCACAGCTCTTTCTATTCCTTACATTTCATCCAGGATACTGAGTAGCATTCACACCCTTAATCCTAGCATCCTTGATCCTAGTATTACACCATCAATCAATCCTAGCCTTACACAGTCTAGATCCAGCCACCTTTGAAAAAGCCCGACCTATGACCACATGAAGCTTTGGGGGGATATCTCAATACAAGCCATAACAGAAGGATAAATAAAAATATCTAGTTTGCTTTTTGATCCATGTCTGGCAGTCCAGGGGTATGGCCCATGGCCAGAAAAGGAGCAGCTAGCTCAAGGGATGCTTACCTTCATCCTTGTCCAGTCTGCCTTGTCCTGTCTAGCAAACTGGCCCCTGTAAAGACTCCAAGTTGGGAGTCAGAGCCTTGGGGTCCCTTCTCCATTGCCATGCCCACTGCAACAGGCCTGCCCCTCCTGCTCCTCTTCCTGCCTCCCTCCTCTCTGACCAAGGCATACCATTACTGTTCCCTCCTGAGAGCTTTAGAAGTTGCCCAGTAGTTGGATGGGGCCATTCTGAGACAGGGCAACCAAAACACAAAGTGACCCCTAGGCTGGGGAGGGGATGCTGGGGAAGGGTGCTGAAGGCCCCTTCAGCTACCCACAGCAGAGGTGGAGGAGGCCTTGCTGCCTACCTCCCTCCCCCATCCCGCACTGCCCAGTCTTTTTTGTAAGACTGACTGGTGTTGCCATAGTGGCTTTAACATCCTGTTAGTGATGCTGGCTGGGCCGAGATGCTCTTGGCAAGGAGTATTTTTTCTTTTTCCGTTTTGCAGCATTGCTGGCTACTTGAGTGTCTGGGTCAGAAGCAATCTGGGGCCCCCTGGGCCCATGGGTTACCCTGGGTGTCAGAATCCCTGGCTCAGCTTGGCAGGCTGGGATTTGGAGCCCGATTGCTTTTGGTTACTGTGACCAGTCTTAAAGAGAAAAGCCGGGTATCTCTCCAAGGCTTCATGCATTTACTCTGAAGTGCTCGAAGCGCAGGCCCTGTGTTCAGAGCTTGTTCAGGGGAGCATTCAGCATGGTGGGCTGGGTCCCATGTTTTCCGTACACCCCAGGGAAGGTGTGCTGCTCTGTGTTGCCCCTAGGCCTGGGACTTGCAGTTTATTTTTCTCTTTTAATCACTAGAGCAACCTTGTACTTCTAGATCCCCTTGTTCCCATTTTATAGGAAACGGGGGCTCCGAGAAGCTAGGTAACATGCCTAAGTTACAGTGTGAGTGGCTGAGTTGGGGGTCACCCACTTCTGATTGACTCTAAAACCATAATCTTCCCACCTCCCACACCTGCTTCTCAGCAGCCACATTCCAGAAAGCTAGAGTACAATGGAGCTCCCATTTATTGCCCTGCCCTGTTCTCCCTCATAAAATACTTAGTGTTGGGTTCTTGCTTTCTTCACTATTACACTGTAAAATAATTTGAGAATGAGGTTTATACCAGAATCATCTTTGTGTCCCTCCTAACTTTCAGCTCAGTTGGGTACCTGATAAAACCTTGGTGGACTGAACAAAAATATCTTCCCAACTGCTTCCAAGTGGAATTTTCCTAAAGTTGCCCTTATCTTAATGTCCCTGTTCTTAGCTGCAAGACTCTTTCCCTCAGCCTTGGTCTGGGAAGCTTTAGACTGTGACAGGGGAAAGGGAAGAGGTAGGAAAACTTCACTTTATAGAGCGTGTCGCTCCCTGTGAAGTAGAGTGTGTCCAATTCTGCATTTTAAAGATAATGAGGGGTGATTTGAGAGCATGGTCTGATGTTCTAATTTCACACCAGTCTTGGCTTTATTTCTGTTTGATCTTTAGTTAGCTCTGCCTTGGAAAGGTTTATTCTATATGGTCCATAGCATCCTTTCTAAGTAGTTAATGGCCTGGAAACAATGTCTTTAAACATACTAGGGGAGCAGTTCTGTGGCCGTTCTTTTTGCAAAGGTACCACTGCTTTCATAATATGAGGAAACCTGCTTTAATGTTGTAGTGAGAGGGCATAGCTTTGGAGTCACATGCCAGGGATTTGAATCACCTACCTAACTTCCTTGTTTGAGCCTTTGCTTCTCTTCTGTAAAATGGGATTGAAAATACCCATTCTTCCTGTGCCCCAGGAACCAAATGAGAAGATAGGAAAGCACTCTGCCCCATGTCTGAGATAGTATCCACTGCAGCCTGTTTGGTGAATTTGTACTTTGTGTGTCAGAGCCTTTTGGAGCCTTGTGCAGCATGGCTCTGCTTATTCTTTGGATTCCCTGGGCCTGTAGCTCTGCTGAGGCACCTGGAGCCCCTCCCCCGTCCCCCTTTCCATGGCGTGAGTGGAGTCTGCAAACCGCCAGGCCAAGGGAGATCCTTATCCAGGCAGCACAGGGAGCACACTTGCGCTGATTACAGAGGCCTTGTGGGACAAAACAGAGTTTGATATGTGTAATCCAACCTTGTCGATACCACAGCCAGCTTTGTATTTATTCTTTTCCAAGCCTTTCACTAGTTGGCCTCTACCAGGTGAGAGGCCCAGGCTGTCACATAAAGGACATCTTTTGACCTGGCCAGACATCAGTTGTTCCTGGCCTCAGATAGATGGGTTATCAGTAGTCACTCCAGCACACACTTGTTAAGCACTTACTGTGTGCCCTGCACATTTCCCATGATGCAGGATGAGTAACTGAGTGTCTGCCAGCTGCCTCCCGTGGGCACCACAGGGAAGTGAGACCGAGCCACAGAATATCTGTCAGTCTCCCAGAGACCCCAGTTCATACCCTTTCTTACCAGAACACTTTGACCTTCTGTGCTAGGGCTTGTTCCTTCCCACATTCTCTGGTCTTTAATAAAAAGCTAGGTTGGTCCTAGACTCTATGAATTTGAAGCTTTTACATTAAGCTTCCCTTTCCATGTCCCCAGAAACCCCTGCCCAGGGCATTCTGGGAGCCCCTGTCTAGTGAGTGGCACCCACTCTGGTCTCCGAGAGCCGGGCCTTGCCCCTGGGGTTTGCCCTCATTGATCTCAGACTGTGGCTGGGCACTGTGCCAGGGGCTGAGAGTCAGAGGCCAGGTCCACTCTTTCCTGGTTCCCCCTTCCTCTACCTTCTCCTCCACACCCTCCTCTGGAAGGACCCAGGCTCTCTGGTGTTTTGGTGTCTTTGTGTCCTTCATCCTGTTCAGTAAAGGCTGGTTTCCTTCCTCCTTACTGTTTCTCTCTCTGGCCTCTCTTCGAGTTCTTTTCCTTTCCTTTCTAGACAGCCCTTTTGTTTAACTTTTAGAAAATATTTTATGTGTTGCTGTCCTTTGGAATCAGGGCATTCTTTGGTCCTCTCTATGTGAGGCAGTTGGTTTCCTTTGGGGGCTGTCCTGTAGCAGGGGTGGACAGGGTGGTGTTTGTGGAGCTCTGCTTATGCCCGGGAGCTGCAGGATGACACTATCCAGTTGTTGGCACTCCACATGGTCATTGTGAAGGTAATTGTGCCGACAAACTCCTCAGGGCTCTGAAAGCACTTCAGTGGTTTCCAAAAGCTTTTCTGTGGCCTGGCTACTATGGTGCCACCTGGCAAGATTTATCTTGGGCCCAGCCCCCAGGGTGAGGCATTATTGTGGTTGAAGGAGACTGAAGAAGACACCAAACTGTAAAGTGTTGTCTTTAAGCACACTTCATGAGTGGTTTTATCTTCTCTTGTGAATTTTCCCATTTTTCTATAATTAACATATTGCTTTGAGAATGAAAATACTGTATGCCATAAATGTTACCTGTGATTTTTTAAATGTTACAGAGGGAGCTTGTCTAATATACAAATTTCTGGGCCCCTTCTCTGGAGCATCTGATTCTGCTGGCCAGCGTGGGGCCTAAGGACTCTTGACAGCGGCACTTCGGCTAGCTGTGACATACATTGGTTTAGAGACTAAGGCTCTAATACAGCACTTTTTCCCTCCCAATTGAGTGAGTTTGCGCAAACGGGCTAGTGAGAGAGCTCAGCCTAAAGCCAGCCCTCTTATTCCTCGTCTGAGAGTCAAGCCACCACCTGTAGTGCCTTCCTTCAAATTCATGAGCTCTGGAGACAGGAACAGGCAGAAGCCTAGAACACGATTTTCCCTGAAGGCTGGCCGGTGCCACCCATACCTTCCCAGACCCTCTGCAAACCTCCCATCTTCTTGTCCGATAGCGCTCATTGGCCCACAGCTGCTGGGTCCCCCAAATGCTGCAAAGGCTGAGGTAAAGGTGTTGCCTTGCCTTATCTCCAGAGAACTCCTTAGCCACTGATCTGTTTGGGATGATTCAGTGAAGGGAAGGAAAGGGGATCTGTTCTGGAATGAAGAGAGACGCATAGTGTCACTTGGACCACAGTGATAGAGGTATTGCTTGAGGGCCAGGTAGTCTGGCGTCAGTCCAATCCTGGCCACTTACTTATCGGGTGGCTAAATGACCTCTCTAGTTATCTGTTCTGGGTTTGGTAACATATGCCTACCATAGGAGTTTACAGTGGGCAGAGAAGTGCGCCTCATTCTCCAGCACACCTTGCCCACCTGAGGGTCTCATTTAGTGTCCACTTACCGGTACACTTCTGTATGGTGCCCCAGCTGCTGGCCCTTAGACTGCACTTTGAAAAGTGAAGATGTAAAAGCACTGTCTTGGTTACTTTTTTTGTTGCTGGGACAAAATAACTGACACCTACAATTTAAAGGAGGGGAAGTTAATTTTGGCTCACAATTTTAGTCCATGATCAGCTGGCTCCAAGACAGAAACAGGATGGCAGAGGGGCCCGGCAGAGAAAAAGATTCTCAGGCAGCCAGGAAGCAGAGAGGGATGGGGGCAGCCAGGGAGGGTGATATGACCTGCTAGGTCACATCCCTAGTGACCCCCCTCTCTTGACTGGGCCCCACCTCCTGATTACACATTTAGTTTCGCACAGTTCATCACTGGACTAACGCAATGATGAATGTTACCATCCAGTCATCTTCCAGAAGCCCCATCTCTAAACACATGAGTCTTGTAGGGAGCACTGTAGATTTAACCATGGAGCCTGGGCCCTACTGCATACTACTGTTAGCATTATGGCACTGGTGTTGTTGCCCCTTGGCCTTTTCCGATAGGCACTTGAGAAGTCAGGGTGCAGCAGACTGACCTCTGCAGGGGTGTGTCCTTGACTGCATTCTCCTTTTCCACCACATGACCTTTGCACCTGTCCAGTGCAGCAGCTGGGGAGGGGGGGCAGGAGGAGAGGTCCTCGACTCAGCTACTTCAGGCTGAGTCCATTTTCACACTGCTTTACTCTAACCAGATTTTGTTAAGCTGGGTGTGTTTTCTCCTTTTACTCATCTTTGTTTACAAAACACAAGGACACTCTCAGTCTGCCGAGCTCTGGGCCAGGCCTCTCTGTGCACACCCAGCTTCTCTTGCCCTCCTAGTAGGGCTGTGCCTCCAGCCTGCTGGGAAAGAGCCATTCTGTTGCCATGGCCACAGGGTGTTGTGCACTCACCTGGCTTGGCAGGGCCCTGAGGTCAGCCTCGCCGAACACTGCTTCTCTCTTTATGGCTGAGGAGAGGGCAAGGTGAAGCCAGCAACCTGCCTGATTCTTAGGGAAAGGTCAGGGAGGCTGGAGCTGGATGGACCCTGGCAGCTCTGGAGTCCAGGAGACCTGTGCTGATGGTCTGTCCAGTTGTCTCACTGATTTTTATCCTTTGTCCGTTGGACTAGGAATTGCCTGCTGGGGGCCGATGGCTGTGGTTAAAGACTAAGAGACGTCCGGCTCCCTGGGGCATTGCACATAAACGTGCCTGCTGACTGGGCCCCTGAAGGAATCCAAGTCCAGCCTGTGCTGGCTCCTTTCTGCACACTAGGTTTTTATTCCTCTGTCCACCAAAAACCCTGTGGAGGCCCCAGCCCAGTGCTCCTCCCCTGGCAGACAAGGAGAGAACAAAGACTGCCTCTTCAGCACCCCCTCATCCCTTCTGGGCCTCTGCTGGCCCTTGGGAAATGGTACCTGGAGTGGGCCAGACACCAGCCAGGACCCTGGGAGCAGCTGACCCCTGAACTTTGTCCCCCAATTCCCAGCCTGCAGTAGAACCTGGGATAACCTCCAGAACATGGTGTGCATTCTTTGTTTTTGTTTTGTTTTCAAGTATGTTCTTGCTTAACGTTTAATTGGCTCCAGTCAGTAGGAAAGCACTCCAAGAGGGGTTATTTATGGCTTACTGTCAAGAGCAGCTATAAAAAGGGCAGTTTGGAGCTGGAGATGCTGAGAGGGGGGAGCTGGCGGGTGAGAGAGAGAGAGCACGCGGGAGCGCAAGAGCACACTGGATGAAATCAGGTTTTTGCTGCCTCAGCAGTGTGGTTTAAATTGAAGATTAACCCTTTGACCTTCACAGTGTCAAATCACTTGCAGATGGAGGCTCACTCCCCTCCCCCCAATGTTCTCTGTGTTACTTTGGAGTAGGGAGGGAGGGGTTGACTTCTTCCTCTCCCAAGCAAGTTTGTTGTTGGAGCAGTGGAGCTGGGGGGCGGGGGAGCTCAGGAGCCAATCTGATTAAAAGCAACACTGGGCTAAACTCTGGAAAATCCTATGAGCAGGGGAACACGTCTAATCCTCTTGTGCACAGTGCACACAGAGCCTGGCGCTTTTTAATGCCAGAACTTCAATTGTTGGGGGAGAACCCAACCACTTCCTCCTGATCCCCTTGCCTCCTGTCCTCCCCCTTTGCTGGGCTGATGGAATTGAAGCACTGACCTGGAGGCATAGAGATCTGAGCTCTTATTGGGAATAATAAGCAGTTAAGGTGATCTTTTTCCCTTTCAGCACCAACAGAATCGGAATCGCGCATGGTGGCAGGTCCTACTCTTCATGCACAACCTGGGTCTGAACGGAGAAGAGAACAGGGAAGGGCCAGGTCCCAGGTGAGGCTGGGCTGCCTTCTTTACATGGCCATCAGGAACGCATGCAATCTGGAACAGAAGGACATCGGGGAGGACTGACACTGTCTTATGAAGTTGTTTTTGTTATTATTTGTAACAGTTCTCTCTGCGTGTACATACAACATACCACAGCGGGGACCTTCTTTCCGCTATTCAGGGCCTCAACCAGAGATGAGGGCCTTTGTCAAACACTGTCAAAGGAGAGGCTGATGCCTGTCTGCAATGCAGAAACTCCCTAGGGCCCTGGCAAGTCGAATCTTCGGTCAGTCAGCGTGGTCCAAAATGAACTAAAGTTTTTCTACAGGAACTCAGTTAAGAAATAGGAGACTGGATTAGGCCCCCTAGTTCTACCTGTCAGTCTTTCTCTTGCACTGGGGCTGTGACACAAAAGGGCCTTGGCCTGGAGCTTCCCAACTAAGACTGGCAGTGTTGCCAGGCCAGCCAGCTAGTTCTACATCTAGATTCTCACAGGTCCATCCGGTGCCCACCCCAAGGGCTCAGGAATCCTTGCCTAGACCCTGTGACCTCCAACAGACCTCATGGAGGGTTGGGTTTCTCCAGGGACCCCATAAAGTGCCTCTCTTGAAGCAGGTTCTGGGTAGGCCTCAATCTGATCTGTGCCCATGCAGAGGACCCAGGGTTGGCCCTTAGCTGCAGAACCATTGCCACTTCTGCTGCCAGGCTGCCAGCCTCAGATGAGCCAAAGCCAGTCACCGTGCTGCACCCAGCAGCTTGTGCCTTTGTCAGCTGTTTCCAAAAATCCCAGCCACCGAGACTGTTCTACCCCAGTATGGCGCTGAAGGACATAAAGGGGCAGGCTGGCAGCAGGACTGGGAAATGTGGTGGGCACCTCACTGATGCAGGTCTGCCCCCCAGGTCCCTGGACCTTTGGTATCCTTGGAAAAATATACCTCCTCCCCATGAACCCTCATTCCTTTTTTCACATCTACTGGGATACAGGAAGAAGCCAGGACCATGGCTTTGTCAGTGGAAAAGTGACTTTTATAGTAATGGACAATGATTAGATTGTGGGACCATCAAAGCTGGATACACGTTTCCTGTGTTCCTCCAGCTTCTACTAGGCCAGGAGGGCATGCTCTGGAGTTCGACAGGGTCCCAGCTGCCTCTAAACTCCACCCTTCTCTTTCTGCTCTGGCACTAATGGATGGAATCTAAAGCAACTGTTCTGGCAGCTCTGATAGTGGACCCAAGTTATCTGTTAGCCAGACACCTAGAAGGTAAATTGCAACTTTTGCATATATAAGAAAAGACAACATTGGTGCTAAAGTTGAAGCAAATCCCAAAGAAAGGCAGAGAAGACCCTGGGTCTATTCAAGAAAATCAAAGGAGAAGTCCAGAGCAGACTTTGCAATCTGAACAAGTCCAAGCTTCTCCAGTTCTGCAGTCTTTAGTGCTGTTGAAGGACAATTGATCGGGATGTAGTTGAGCAGGTTGTTCACTGCACGAGGGGACCTGCAGAGGGAGCTAAAAGAGGCTGAAATCCAGCCTGTTCTCTGCTCCAGTCTGTGTGCACTGAAGTGGGACTGCATCTGCCTGGTTGGGGTGCCTTTCCTTATTTGCACAGAGGTACCATATGTGCTCACAATGTGGTTCTGATAAGGACCTCACATTGTGCATAAGCCTTTGTTTCGGTCTGCTCAGATGATTGGAGATATTACCTCTTCTCAGCCAGAATCATTTCTCAGGGTGTGTACTGTGGTTTGCCTGCTAAGAAGATGGGTTCCTGCTTCCGAAGAGGAGGAGCCCAGAGAATGGATATGAAGCATGGCTCTGGGACACACTGACCCTTGTGAAACCCAGCCTTGCTACCTGTCCGTACTGTGTGGTGATTGAGAGGACACAGATTTTTTTTTTTCCACCGCTGGATCCAGACTGTGATAACCAAGCTGCTGGTGCCCCAAAAACACAGGAACAGGGGGAACACCAGCCACATTTAGCCCCTCCCAGCAGACTTCCAACCAGGGTTGAGGAAGAAGATGGTCCAAGACCTCACTGCCGAGGCAGAGTCGTCAGCTTCAGAGACCCTGGCATCCCAGGCTGGATGTCCAGTGTCCTGTCCTGAGAACTGAACCCAGCAGAATGTCCAGCCTGTGGCTAGGTGGAAGTCAATCTCACTGCCCTGTCCCCTGGCAGTGCCAAGCCAGGAATGAATTCACTGTCTTAGGCGAGTCAGGGCAAAATTTAAGCTCCCTTCTATTCCTCCCTCCAGAAAAATTCAGTCCTCAAAGTGGGCTAGGAGTAGTGGTGAATCACTGGCCTAGCATGTGAACCAGGAGGTAACCTGGCAGCAGAGCCCCAGGAGGGCATGTTCTCCCTGGCTGGCTGTTTTAATTGGCCCAGTGATCTGAACTGGTGCCTTCCGCTCTGCCTGGTGAACTGGCCTTCCATTCCCCAAGTCCAGCCTCAGGAGGTGCCCCTCCCCCAGCTTCCATCCCCCACCCCGGGAGCCCCCCTCTCTGGTCAGGAGCTGGAGACTCAGATTGAGAGGGAGGGAGAGTCCGACCTGGGTCCTGACCTCTAACCAGCTGAAGCAAGTGGGGCTTTTGTAGAGTGCCTAGGGGTGTGGGAAGGAGAGAGCTGGCCTCAGTCAGTAGTGAGATGCCGTGGAGGAAGAGGAACCTGATATGCAGGGTCCAAGCATCCCTTCTGATTCAGAACCCTCAGGGCTTTCTAGAAGCGGCAGCCATGGGAACACCAGGCCGGACATTGGCTCCCAGGGGTGAGGCTGGAGCACGCAGCCATACCTCTGCCCCTGCCTTGCCTGTTTTGAAGTCTGGCTGCTGGACAGCTACCCCTCCCTTTCCAGGCTCAGTCAGAAGTGCAGAAAGATCTCTCAGGGGCCCTACTCAGCTCTCAGTGGGGCTGAGTCCAAGGCCTGGCTGAGTCTGGGCATGGCAGGGAGGGGCTCGTGTGGGATGGTCCAGTCGGGCTCCCGTCCTGCAGCTTTCCAGGAAGGCAGCTGTGAGGCTGCTGTGCTTGTCTGTCAGTAAGAAGCACATTGTCCTGAAGACAGCTTGTCTTTCATGGGGACTTGATGGGGAGGTGGGGATCAGGAGAGCGCAAAGCAGCCAAAGGTTCCAGTCTTGGAGTCCTGAGGGTCTTCGTGAAGATGAGGACCCCTGGAGGCCGTCATGGCCGACTGGCCGGAAAAGGGTTAACCTGTCTTCCATGATTACAGGGGTTCCTGTGGCTGCAGCCTTGAGAGACCAGCTTCCCTAGATCCCCAGCCATGGCCTAGGTGCTCAGAACTTGCAGGCCTCTCTGTGCAGGTGGCCAGTGCTTCCCCTCCCCTCCCTAAGTTCTCTGGGGCTTTGGGGAGAGACCCAGCATGTCATTCATGACCAGGTTGGTTGCCCTGGTGTCTGGTCACTCTGCCTGTGGGGCAGGGAGGGGAATGGGGACCCATTCTGTTGTACCCTGTACAGAGTGTTTGGCTTTATGTCCTTCACATGCATATATGTGTGTGTGTATATATAATTCCCAATCAGCTGGTACAATTTTTAATAAAACCATGTAAAGGAAAGCTCATCTTTGGGTTTTTTTTTTTCATCTTTGTTTTTTGAGTTACGGTAAATTTCCAAGTGGCTCAGTTGGAAAATTAGACTGCTCACTCTTTTGTTACCTGCTATTTTCTTTCCTTCCCTGCAGTACTAGAGATTGAGTGCCAGGCTTTTGCCCTGAACTACATTCCTACATCTCTGCTTAATTAATTAATTTTGGAGTACTAGGGCTTGAACCCAGGGCCTTCACATTCAGCTACATCCCAGCCTTTAAAATATTTATTTATTTTTGAGACTAGGTTTCACTAAGTTGCTGAGTTGCTGGCTGGGCTCCAGTTTGCTAATCTCTTGCCTCAGTCTCCCAGAGTGCTGGGGTTGTAGATTGTGTCACCGTGCCTGGCTTCACCTGCTGTCTTGAATGACCCTGAGGCTCTGAGCTTTGTCACAGCTTCCTTTTCCATCTTGGAGTTGAGAGGAGCAGATTGTGACCGCAGGATAAGCACAGCAGAGGTTCTATGGTTCTAGGCGCTGGGTGATGTGGAGCAAATACGTGACAGCTCAGCCTTCAGTTCTTCGAGGTGTAAAGTCCAGCTCTGTACGCCTTCCAGGGTGAAGGGAATGAGTCGAGGACCTGCTGTGCTGCCCCTGGCACTCTGCGATGGTGCAGTGGCTCCTCCCACACACCCCCACCCCTCCATCTTGCTGGGCTTTGGCTCCTTTATTCAAGGCAGAGTCACAGGAGACACACTGGGAGACACACTAACCTATGGTGTGTGCATGCTGCAGTGGTCACATAAACCTTCTCTGCACGTGAACCAAGTTGCCCCAGCAGCCAAGCATCCGGTTACAGCACACATGGGCAGTATTGGCCATTTGTAGTAAGTAAGTGGGATTGGGGTTGCAGTTTGGGTGCTCAGTCTCTAAAAGTTTCACCATCACTGCTCTACACACGTGTAGGGAACTTCCCTGGCTTATATTTCTTTGTGGATCAACACTATGTCTGACGTCAAAGGGTAAGCTAACTTCTTGATGAACCTGGTATGGTGATGCATGCTTGTAATCACAGCACTCTGGGAGGCTGAGGCAGGAGGGTTACAAATTAGAGCCTGGTCTGGGCAATTTAGAGATTTAGCAGGAGTCTTTCTCACAATTTAAAAAAAAAAATTTTTTAGAAAGACTGGACCTCAGCACCAGCCCTGGGGTTCCATTCCCAATACTATGTAGATTAATTAATTAATTAATTAATTAAAATAAAACTCTTGTCAGAGTTCTCTAAGCCTTTGGGAAAACCACTCGTGGTCCTATCAGGGCTAAATTGTAAGCACGAGGGCCAACCAGGCTTGCCTTAGGAAGCTGTCTGCTCTCCAGTGTCCAGCCCAGACGCTGGTTCCTGCCTCTACCCACTCACCTTCATTCCTGGTGCCTGGACTGCAGCCTGGGTGATCTTATCTGACTTCTCTGTCTGACAGATGCATATGCTGAGGCCCGGTAATTTTTTTTCTTTTTTCTTTTGTCTTTTTAGGCGTACTCATTTCATCTGGGCTCTTTAAATAGCTGAGTCAGGCTAAAGGGTCTCATGCCATCCATCTGTGTTTCCATTTGGAAATTGCCCAAACTTTTGCCCAGCTCTTTGAGGCAGCCAAACTTGTCCTTTTTTAATGCCAAGTAAGTGTCTGTGCTCCTGTAAAACATGGCACTGCTAACCGCTCTGTGTTTGGACAGAGAGGTTTGTTTTTACTGGAGTGTGATAGAGGTGGGGCCTGGTGCCGTGCCCAGACGTTATCCTACGTTTCATGTGTGCACCGTAGCTGAGTTTATTAAGCTGTTCCTATGGGACAGCTCTGTGGGCTCTGTGGTTGATTGGTGACAGTGCTGTCTTTCTTGCAAGTCATCTGCCCCTACACTGGGAACCTGAGAGCTCACTGTTGCCCACTCACCCTCTCCCTGGGTCCAGAGAAAATGCAGTGTGGAAAATTCAGGGCATAGTGGCCCATAGTTGAACTGGAGTGTGCTGTTTCTGTAGCTGTGTGGTAGGCCGCATAATCCTTCTGTGCCTCCATTTCCTCTGCTGTAAGATGAGACTGTATATGAGACCCATATAGTTATTAGGAGGGTTAAATGTGTGAAAGTGTGTAAAAGTGCTTAGGGATAATGCTTGGTGCTGGCCATGATGGCACATATCTATAATTCAAGGTACTTAAGAGGCTGAGGCAGGAGAATTCCAAGTTCAAGGCCAGCCTGGGTAATGTAGTATAGACCCTGTCTTCAAATAACACAAACAGGGGCTGGGGATTTAGCTCAGTGGCATAAGTGCCTGCCTGGCAAGTATGAGGTTGTGAGTTCAATCCTGGTACAAAACAAAACAAAACAAAACAAAACAAATAACACAAAACAAGCGTGAGGATGTAGCTCAGTGGTAGAGAACTTACCTAGAATATGCAAGACTCTTGGTTCAAGATACAGTACTCCTCCACACCACCACATACATAAAAGAAACAGTGCTTGGTGCATTTTAAATTTTCAGTAACTGTCAGCCCTTGATAATACTACTTTTCATTATTTGTCAAATCAGTGGACTCTAGCTGATCTTGCTTGGAAATGTCTGCACCATCTGCCTTCTGTCCATCTCTGCTACATCATCTTAAGCCCTTGTGTCTGGACTGCAGTGGCTCCTAACTGGCCCCTTGCCAGTCTTGCCCCTTCCATGGTGGCAGAGGGTGTATGTGTGTGCATGTGCATGTGCCTGTGTGTGTGTGTGTGTGTGTGCGCGTGCGCGCGTGCATGTGTGAGACACAGGATCTCACTATGTAGTTCAAACTGGCCTTGAGTTCATTATGTAGCTGGGGCTGGCATTGAACTCGCAGTGATCCTCTGGTCTCAACCTCCAGCGAGTGCTGCCACACCCGGTTTGTGTGTGTATGTGTGTTTTGAGGCCTGCCTCAATAAGTAGTGAGTCAGGCCTTGAGCTGGTTATGCAGCCAAAAATGACCTTGAGCTCATGACCTCTCCCTTAGTCTCAAATGCTGGATTATAGGCCTGTGCCCTTCTCCCCAGCTTGCTAGCGGCCTTTCTAAAGGCAATGCCATTGCCCCCACTGAAAACTTGCTCTTCAGGATTGTTCCTTAGCTACCTCTCCAGGTATCCCGTTGTATTAGTATTTTGTGTACATGTTGCGCACAAATTGCCCCTTAATTTAGCAGTTTAAAACAACAGACATTTATGATCTCAGAGTTTCTATGGGTCAGGAAGTCAGGAGCAGCAGCCCAAGGTAATGGCAAGATAAGAGCTGGTATTAACATGGTGATTCCCGAACCACCCATATGACTTGTATATAGTCAACTGTGCACATTTAGCTCAGAAAACGGGTAGAGGAGTGAGAGGGCAGGAATGATATACTGAAATTCAGGGCAGTGCTTGTGCAGTTCACTCAGGAGCAGGTGGTATCTGCCTGCAGGAGTGTGATGTGGGAGCATACGTGACAACCCTGCCTTGGCCTCATGTCACATCAGCGTCTGATCACACTCAGAAAGAAGTTTCCCTGGTCTGCTGTGGCCTAGACACCAGCCAGCATCTTCTTCCTTTGTTGAACTGAGGCTGGAGAGGAGAGGTTTCCCAGTTGGGATTTCCTGAGACATGGCCATGTCTGCTTAGTGAATTTTGTGGCATTTTAAAGGATTTTTCAAGAACAGTTTTCACTTCACATGATTATTACCTCACAGGAGGTCTTGGAACCAATTCCATCTGTCTGGCCACTGCCCCTTTTATTTTACTTTTTGGTAGTATCATTCATTGAACCCAGGGTCTCATACATGGTGGGCAAGCACTCTCCCACTGAACTGCATGCCCAACCCCTTTTAAATTTTTTTAAATTTTGAGACAGGGTCTCACTTAACTGCCTAGGCTGGCCTCAAATTTGCAATCCTCCTGCTTCAGCCTCTCAAAAAGCTGAAGTTACAGGAGTGTGCCATGACACCTAGCCTCATCACTACCCTTTGATCAAAGATCTCCTGGCTCTTTGCCACACTCATGTGAATGACGTCAACCCTGAGTGACAAGATGAGGCCCAATGATGAGTCAGTGTCAGTGGCTGAGCCCCTCACCAGGTCTGAGGGACCACCCCAGGCCCAGTGCAAGGAAGCAAAAGAAATAGGCCACGGAAGTCCCTGTCCTGAAAACTGTGTCTTGCAAGAAATCCAAGTTGTAAGGAAGAATGGGAAACCTGACCAGCTAAGATGAGGTTCTTAAGCTGACTCTTGGCAGCTGAATGACCTGAGGTGAGGAGGTGACTTCCCCTCTCTGGTTCTAGGGGTCCTCATCTGTGGGGGGGGGGGCAGGGAGTAGGACGAGGATGCATGTTTATCTGCCATTTTATCCAGAAGTTTGTTTTTTTTGGCTCTTAAACTGTTGTTCCTGCTTGGGGGCGGGGATATATATATATATGGAAAAAGGCACACAACATGCACAAGAATTTGAACATAGGCTTTCAGGCAATGAATTGAGTGATCTGCCAACATAACCAGGTTTAAAGACAATGGTTTTATTGCAAAGCAATAAGCAGAAGAATGAGCACTGCAAATACCTAGGGCCCTGAGCAAACTCTTTCCTCATTCTATTCCTTATTTTCTTCTTGCTGCAAGAGGTTGCCCCCTGCGTCCTGTGCATTTCACCCATGTGCACTGGGAAGGCAGATGGTGCAATCTCTGGAGACTGTGTTTACCATATTGCATTCCTGACTCCATGTTTTGTTTTGTTTTGTTTGTTCCTCACATCAGAGACCCATGCTTCCCATCAGCACACGCACAGACTGAAGCCAGCACAATGGGTTGGTTCTTGTGGAGGCCATGACCCCAGCCCAGACAGGGTATTTGTGGCCAGTTTTCTCAGTAGCCCTTCTATCTTACCTAGTTTAAAGGGGGCAGTGAATTTGAGGCACTGTTCCATCAACTCAGAGGAGCCCTGAGGTCCATGTTGAATGGACTGGCGGGCAGCAATGAGACCCAAAAATACAGCAGAATGTGGCCTGTGGCAGTAGGAGATCCAGAGCTGACTCAGAAGAGGCCCAGGAGCTCTGCATAAGCCTCATAAAAGTTTCTTATTTTTCTTTACTATCATCTTTTTTTTTTTATTTAAAAGAGAATAAAACAAAAGGGGGCAGTACAGAGCAGATCAGAAGAGGACAACATAGGCAACACAGTACTTTACATTAAGTCAACTGGACATCAACAGTATCTAACACCATATCTCTTACTCTGCTATAGTTGAGCATAGTTTCAATTACAATAATATCAAACATAACACAATAGTATAAA
>PVJX010005837.1:0-82136 GCA_004027295.1 Dolichotis patagonum
AAAACCTTATAGTTCCAAGTAAGATTCTAGAGAAAGCCTCTGCAGAAAAGAATGAGGAATGGATTAAGACAGTTCAGTGGGGACCTGAACTGTCCCCACTATTGTTCCCTATAGTTTAAAGATAAGGAAAATCTAAGGTGGCATTCTAATGTCACCTCTTTCCTAAATCAGTATCTATCTCCCCTTCATGGGTCTGGGCTCTTAAATTGTTCTCTAAGGCCACCAAAATTTCCTTCAAATCCTTGCATTCTCAAGCTACAGTTGTGTTCAGATTCTTAGAGTTTTACTCTCTAAGAATTTGTTAACTGGGTTATATCTGAATAAGCCACGTACCCATATTTGTAGGCAGGTAGGATCAGGTAGGATAGGGGTTGCAATATGTTAAAATTGTGAACAAAATGAATAAAAATACTTACATATTGTGTCTCCCTATATCCACCTACCCCTGAAAAAACACAGGAATGCCACCAAAATGGAAATCTCTGTCCTTAATACAGATGACCACATGCTGACCCTTTGCTGAACAATATATAACCACAGGCAGATATTTAAATTCATTAAAAATCCCATTTTTTAGTTGCATTAACCACATATCAAGTGTTCAGTAACCATATGTGCATAACATTTGTATAATGTCAGACAGTTCTGTTGAGCAGCATTGTGCTATACCCTGGTTAAATAAAGGAGCTTCCTTTTAATTTTTTCCATATACAGATAAAAATTTGAGGAAGGTGATTCAGCTAAAAGTTCAGCCTTAAAGAAAATAGGTATCACAAAGCATTGGATTCATTTTCAAAGAGTTTCAGTATAAATTAAAAATACTTCAAGGTTTGACTCTGACTCTTTGAGACCAAAGAAGGCGTATTAGTTTAGGTTTCCCCAAGTGCCACTTGGCCTCATAGCCTTGAGCGATGGCTTCTAACAAAGTGAGGTAGGTGTGTGTTCACCCATTCTGTTGTAACTGGCTAGTGAGGGAGCACTTTTAATTGCACCAGAGGGAATGTAGTAAAGTTATTTCCCCAGGTGATGGGATGGCAGAAAGCCAAACAAGTACATTGAGGAACTAAGATATTGAAGAAGATACAAGATTAGTAACCGGAGAATTTGCTACCAGCTCCAGGCTGGAGGGACTTACAAAGGAGGCTGTTCTTAGGGCTCAGGGGTTTATAGAAGAGCAGAGTAGACAGAAGAGAAAGCCACAAAGGATATATATCCAGAGGTGTCTGCAGAGTAAGGTACAGAATGCCCCAGGGACTTCTCCAGGTTTGCAAAATCAGGCACTTATTCACTCTTGTTTTCATAGTTACCTTCTGTGATACATTTAAATTCATGTAGCCAGGCTTCATCTTTCTTTTATGTGCATACTTTGCCAGGATGATCTCCCTCCGGAATGCTGGCAGGTCAAATGGATGTATCCTTCAGTTGAGAGGCAGGACCTGGTGGTGGCACATACCTGTAATCCCAGCACCAAGGAGGCTGAGGCAGGAGGATGAGAGGATCACTGAGTTTTAGGCCAGCCTGAACTATGTAGCAAGACTTTGTTTTACCGGGGGGAAAAAAAAAAAGAGGCAGCATCCACACAGGGAAAGCTTAGCAGTAAAAATTGTAAGCTAATAAAAGCACTAGAGCAATGATAAATTGTCTAATAAGAAGTAAACAGAATTCTTCTTCAGGATAGAGAAATAGCTGACATGGGGAGTGGTCTCTGTACCTCAGGTGCTAACCAAGGAAGAAACTATGCCTCATCTCTGCCTCTCCCAGCTGAGATGTAGCTCTTGGTTCACACCTTGTTGGAGAGGACAGTGTCATGACTCACTGGATGCAGAAATTATTTTGGTGCCACACCATCAGAACTTGTTACCAACCCACCTTTTAGGATTGATGGAAATATCCATCCTTTGGGACCAGGAATGCCATTAGAGGGGGCTGTCTGTCTGGAAGCACTCTAGTACAGAACTGTTGGAGACTGGTGCTGCAGAAGCCACACGGGCAGGAGCCCACTGGCTCCTGGCACTGGAACTAAGGAGCAGAGCTCCTTCCTCCTACAGTGTCACTCCAGTCATCCGCTGCTGACAAAACCTGAAGACAATGTGCCAGCCAGAAAATGAAGAATACCTAAGGGACCTGGATTGGTTTTGTTTTGTTTTGTTTTGTTTTGTTTTGTTTGAGACAGGCTCTCACTATGCAATTCAGGCTGTCCTTGAACACTCAGCATGTAGCCCAGGAGGGTTTCAAACTCATGTGATCCTCTTACCTCAGCCTCCTGAGTGCTGGGCTTATAGGCATGCACTTCCATGTCCAGCTTGGATAGATTCTTATTTTATTTTGGTAGATCCAGGAATTTGAATGTGAGAGACAAGACATTGATAACTAATATAGGTAAACAAAGGTCTAAGAGCTTTAGATTCCTCCTCTTCATTGCTGTTTTCCTCCCTCACCTCCTCCCTTGAATCTTCCTTCTTTTTGGGTGGCACTGGAGATTGAATCTGGGGCCTTGTAATTAAGCTACATCCCCATTGCTTTTTTGATTTTGAAACAGGGTCTTGATAAGTTGTTAGATTGCTTAGGCTGAACTTGAACTTGCAGTCTTCCTGCCTCAGCCTCACAAAAGTACCGGGATTAGAGGCATATGCCACCACTGTCTGGCTAGAGATGTGGTTTTTTTTCTTTGTTCAACCAGGCAGTTGCACCCTCTGTGTGTATGTGTGTGTGTGTGTGTGTGTGTGTAACCTCCTGTGATACTTCATCATTTTCCTCAGGCCACTATTACTGTATCATTTCATTACCTGTTATCAGTTCAATGACTCGTCATTAAGGAACTCCTGAGGATTACATTTGTTAGTTTATTTTATATTGTTTTTCTCTAAAACCGTAAAGAATTGGAGCTGCATTTTTGAAAGGCTACGCAGCTACATGATTTTCTAGGTTTTTTGTTTAATTCTATGAAGGTCTATAGCACAATTTAGAGTTATAATTCCATAAGAAATAATTCAACTTGGGAGTTTAAGTCCTAGAATTATAAATGTTTGGTAAAGTATTTCATAATACATTCTATGATTATGGTTTTATTTGTACAAGGTACATTTTTAATTCATTTTGTGAGTATATTTCTTTCCTACTTCCTTGTGACTTGACATGGTAGTTTTTCCAGATGAGCTTTCAAAGATTGTCTTAGTCCAGGTTGTTTTCCACATTCCATAACTTTGAACTTCTAGATTTCTTTGTGGCTTATAATTTCTAACACTGTGAATGCATAATTTATCTGTGTTTTGTTTAAAACCTTAGGAAGGGAGAAATACTCAGCCTTGTCCTTGAACCCAAGTTGAGGATCTATGACATGATGGATAGCATCCTTGATAACATCAAAAATAAATAAAAGTAGTATGTGTATGTGATTAGTATACAGATAATACTAAAAGTTCAGGCCTTTTGTCTGGTCTTCTCCATGGTGCCTGCTTTCTTGTGAGAAGTAGTAGAAAAACTATGGCTAGTTTGTATTTTTTAAAAATACGATTTAAAAAGCAGATCAAATATGGACTCTTCTTCAGATTTCTTCAAAGAACAACATCCTTTTTGAGCAAATTATTCTAATTAACAAAAATTGAGTGTAGAAATGACTTGTTGAATCCTGGGAAGATGGTGGATTCATAAGTAGCAGGGTAGAGAGCTGCTCTGAGAGAAACAACTCAGATGCTAGAATTTAGCACCATGGAGAAGACCAGACAAAAAGATAGGGATTCTCACAACCCAGGAAGAAACTGCCGTAAAAGAGGAAAGAAAGAAAGAAAGAAAGAAGAAAGAAGAAAGAAAAGAAAGAAAGAAGGAAAGAAAGAGAAAGAAGAAAGAAAGAAGAAAAGAAAAGAAAAAGAGAAAGAAAGAAGAGAAGGAAAGAAACGTGGATGGAAGGCTGGAGCTAGACACACTCTCACCGGAGCTGGTCCCACACTGTTCTGGGTGCCTTGGAGTTGGACGACTCGCAGTGGCACTGAAGTCGCGGTGGCGCTGAAATGGGGGGGGGGATTGGTGAGCCCAAGGCCCTTGGTGGGAGGATGTGACACAACGGAGAGTGAACCGGCCTGGAGAGCTGCACTGACCCTGCAGTGAATGCTCGGAATTTGGTCCTGCATGGAGGGGGCGCTGACCAGCTGGACGACATATTGAAGTTGGGCAGGATGGGCCTGAACCCGGAATTGCAGTGGCATCAGTTGGCTGCTTCTGGCCCAAAGCGGACTGGTAGGATCTGCGTTGGGACCCAATAGCCAGGGACAAAACTGTCCTGAACCGGTGATGTCCGCACGACACAGACTAACTTGAAGGCACTCGCTGTTTGACTGGCTTGGAGGAGAGGGGCCAGCCTACAGTGCCCCTGTGTGCACCTCACTGATCAACAGCATGCTAGAGAGGGCAGCAATCCCCTAGGCAGCACACTTCAGAAAAACTGTAAGCAATACGGAAAGGACCTGAGACCTGCACCATATACCTGTGTGAAACAAACCAAAAACATGGCAAGAGAAAGAAACAAAAAAAAGCCTCCAGCTGCTGACTCAACAGCTAAATAAGTCCAGGAGAGGTAAATACAGAAGACATTGAGGGCAGCAAACATGCAATATCGGACACAGCATCAGCCAACATAAAGAAATGTCTTCGTGACTTCATAGATGAACTTAAAACTGAAATACTGATTCAAGTAAAGCAAGATATAAGAAGATTAATACAAGAAATGCTAAGCACCTCTCAAGAAGACACAGATGATAGAATGGAGGAATTCAGAAAAACAAGAGAAACCTTTGGTGAAGAATATAAACAAAATTTAGAATACATGAAGCTGTTTGAAAGAGATTACCAGGAAATTAAAAACTCCATTGAAAGCTGGCAAAATTGCTTGAAAGAAACTAATGTTAGACTTTGAAAACTTGAAGACAGATTTGCAATGTGTGATTGCAAAAGGAAAGAGCTCTTAAAAATAACATGGAACCAGGAAGTAACAATACAAAGGCTAGAAGATGACAAGAGGATCTATAACTTAAGAATAAAAAATGTGAGTGAAGAAGCAGGGTAAACACAAATGAAATACAAAGGCTATTCACAGAAATAATTAAAGAAAACTTCCCAAGCATAGAAAAAGGAAATGATATGGAGATGGGTGAAGCATACAGAACTCCAGACACCTACAACCAAAACAGAGCTACACCCAGACACATAATAATCAAGATCCCAGAAATTCAGTATAAGAACAGAATATTAAAAGCAGTCAGAGAAAAGAAACAGATCACCTATAAAGGAAAACCCATCAAAATCATGACAGACTTCCTGACACAAACCATCAAATCAAGAAGAGCTTGGAGCAAAGTATTCCAAGCCCTGAAAGAAAATAACCTTCAACCCAGATTGATGTACCCTGCAAAACTATCTCTCAAAATTAATGGAGAAACAAGATGCTTCCATGACAAAGAGGAACTGGGGGAGTTTGTGACCACCAATCCAACCCTACAAAAAAATACTGAAAGGCATTATAGAGAGAGAGACAGAAAAAAAAATCACTCGGATTCCAGGAGTGAATTGGGCAGACAGTGGAAGGAGGGAGCAAAGTACAGAACCAATGGCAGAAAAATAGCATAGCAGAGATGAGGCAAAGAAGATTGGCTATACTCTCTAACACAGATGGCCTTGATACACTAACAAAAAGAAACACAGAGTAAATCAGGAGATAGGGTCCATTGAGATGCTCTGAATAGGAAATATTATCAACCTGAAAAAGGATTAATGAACCGAAAATCAAAGATGAGAAAACAAGCCTGTATGTGACAGGGAACCAGAGAGAAATAGGGACAGCTTGTCCAGCAACTGCAAGATAGGTTGGAAAATCATGAGACTTTTGTGCAGTGGAGAACTGCTCAGCTATAAGGAAGGAAAACCTTGAGGCTTTAGTAGGTAAAGGAATAGAGCTCAAAATCAAGCTCAGGTATAAAAAGGTTCAGAACCACTTAGGTAAACAGCGGGTTGCCCTTCTAATCTAAAAACTAAAGGAGTTAATGGGATCCAAAATGTATAATGCACCCCGTGAAAGCGAAAGGGGAGGAATTGTCTAAAAAAGGAAGGCAGAAGACACTGTTAGTAGTGTATCCGGATTTAAAATCTGCATGATTCTTATCACTCTGCTTAGTTTGATTTTACTCTGTTCCAGTCTGTCTACTCTACTAAATTTGAGGGCACAAACAGTTATCTCAAAAGTAGCAGGATATACTACGGTAACTATCCTTAATTTCCTATTAACTTAAACTGAAGCCCTGTATTATTTACACTGTCTTACTATGACTGATCTTATTTGAATCTGGTTTGTTAGATCGCTGTTTTGTCTTGACTGATATTATTGGAATCTGGTATGCTTGATAGTATCAAGCCTGAGAGTAGAGGGAGTCACTCTGAAGATGCCAAGATTCAATAGGATACCCATTTCGGTTTGATTATTAACTGCTTTTGAAGTCCTATAATGTCTCCAATGTTTTGTTTTTATTAATATTTCTATGTACTGCTATATTCAGTTATACTATGCCTGATGATAATAGAAATTCTATTGAAAATAACAAGAGATATCATAGTAACTACTGTAGATCTCCTAGTATTGTGGTTTTATATGTCCTTTTTGTTACGTGTTTTTCTAGAAATTTGTCTTGTTGTCTTGTTTTGATTTGTTTTTCCCTCTAATACAGAAAGGATAGGTATACATGTAGAGACTCATGCATGCATAGAACTTCTATACAGTTTAAAAGAATTGATTATATAATGCATGATGTAATGAACAGATACTTGGAAGAAAAAGAGACACTAAGGTACCCAGTGCTAATTCCATAGCATCATGATATAAAGTTTAGCAATACTATTATTCTCTGTTCAGAGTGATATTAGTCTGTTTTCTTTTGTTTAATTTCAACATACATAAAGGTATGGACAACTATTTTGAAGAGAACGGGAGATATTATGGCAGCCATTGTTGACTTCCCTATTGTGTGCTTTTGAAGACTTACAATGCCTTCATCATCCTGTTCTGATCAGTTTAATACTATTTTGTTTGGTATGAATTCACTGTGTGTGAAGATATGGACAACTATTTGGAAGAAAACAAGAGACAGTATGATTTTGAAGATCTCCGGTGGTCTTGCTTTGAAATATATGTTTCTTAAATTGTTTGTTTTGTTCTGTTTAATTTTACCCTCCTTAAAATAAAAAAAAAGAAAGGATTTGTTACATAGTATATATTAAGGCATAACCTAAATGTCAAGAAAATAGTAGGTTAGTTGTTTGTTTAATTCCAGAGAAGATTCAGGATTTCATGACAATTCAGATACTTACAGTTTTTTTATATTTATATATACTTATAATACTCAGATGTATGGGGAGCTTTTTAATAGTGTCCAATAAAAAGACAACATTATTGTAGTATAGTATTTTCTTGATTTCACATATAGAATTACTGCTAGAAAATGTATAAGTCTTAATTTCTAGTAGGATTATTGCCCTCTTTTCTATTTGACTTGAGATCAACTAATGATTTTTGTTTATTCTTCATAGTTTTATGGCTGCAGCTAACTCAAATAACTGAATTTATAGAAATAAAAACCTACAGTAGAAAAAATAGATTTAGTTTTGACTTTTGTGACTGTTTAGTGGCAAAGTCATAAGATGGCAACATGGTAGAAAACCTGCCTTTGTTTTGAACGATGATGATGCTTGTTTAGCATCCATTGAATGCAGACTGGTGAAATAATTGATAAATGATGCTGTTAGTTAGGCTTTTGAGCAGACAAGTTAATCATAGTTTGGTAATAGCAGTTTTCTTTTCTGAACAGTATACTGAGATACAGGAAAAATGGAATTGTTTAAAAATATCTGATTGTCAAAGGAAAGCTCATAAATGATTTCTTGAACCCAAATAGTTTTGACTACTATGGTCCAGCTTGCATCTTGAACTTTAGCTTATAAATGAAGTTGACTAAGGCCAGCAGAAATTCATATATGTATTTGTCTTTGATGTTTTCTGCAGGAGGATAATGAGTAAGACAATGGAATCTCCTTTGAAAAATGATTTTCTGAAAGCAGGAGTTTTGTGATTTGTTCACTCCATATACTGACAGGTTCTTGAGTGAGACCTTGGTGCTTTGTGGAAAGCCAGTTGGTCATGGAAAACCAAAAGATGGAAAAACAGAATTCTAATGTCTACTGTGAGATTATTCAACATAGACATTAAGAAAGTTTGAGGCGATTTTGGAAAGCATTCTTGGTTCCGTAGTGTACTAAGTGTCATAAACCAGGTAGAGGAATGCTTTGCAGTTGAAAAAAAATGTGAACCACTTGAAAATTAAAGTAGAGAAATCCACAGTCATTGGAAGAGCTGAAGCTTTGGAAATGGACCTTTCTGTGTTTCATTTCCAGTGCTGCTCTTCACTGGTACACTTAGTAAGCAGTGAACACACTGTGATGTCCTGGCTTCTTAATTTGTACAAATAGAGATTAAAACACCTTAGAGAGTTTTGAGAGAAATAGATGAATCTGTTACATAGCAGTTGCTCAACAAGAGTTGAGTTTTTAATGTTGTGCAAATCGAGAAGGTGGCCGTTGGAAAATATTTTGGGGACTAACAAAATTTGAAGTTCATCCTATAACACAGTATGGAAAAAGGGAACATTTTTAGAATGTGCTGCTTTTCAGCAAAGCAGAAGTTTGGTCTGTTTTTGGAATGTGGCTATTAGTGATTTTTTTTTCCCCACTGCTATCTCAAATATCAGATAATTGACCCTGGCTTATGTTGTATGTCTCAAGATGAGGCCACAAGTCCCACTGAGGTCAATTATTAGACATACATATTTATATCACAGTGTTTGTATTTCATGGGCAGCCTCTGCCATTGGTCTGGTTGCACAACTAATTATTGCTACTGTGAGGCAGCACAGTTGCTGGGCAGCGGCACTGTAAGCTGGTCACAACACAGTGAGCCATGCCACTTGGGATTTTTGGCCTAGGTGTCCTCTAGCCTTGGTGTGTGGCCCATAGAGTTTGTTAATGTTACTCGTGGTCATGAGAGAGGATCAGAGGACTTTGCAGATGTTCATTATTGCCTGATGCATCCTGCTCACATGTTGAGATTGACTTATTTGCTGTAAAGAGTGTTCGACACCTATACTTTTTATTTTTCCCCACAAAATTAAGCTTTTTTCATACTTTCATCTGCATAATAAGATACTGATATGCATGCTGAAGAAAGTTAACATAGAATACTTAACTGTGTGCTAAGCTCTGTTGTAAGTGCTGTGCGTAAATAATACACTCAACTGATTTTCACGTATATATAGTGTAGGTGCAACTTTTTTGAAGTTGAGGCAAAACCAGAATGGCAGCACAGAGTGCTCAAGTGATTTGCTCAAGGTCTCATAGAAAGTAAGCAGAAGAACCAAGATTACAACCTCTGGGCTCTCTGGCTGCAGAATTTTTTGACCACTGTACAAATCTTCTCCAATACAAAAGGGTAGACAGTTTATGCTGAAAATATAAAAAAAAATAATATAAATCCCATTTAACCAGTGATGAGCCACCTTAGCACCTTGGTACACATTTATTGATTCCTTCTCTGAGTTTTGTTAGAGAACTTCTACCTGTGCACATTTCTACTTCCAATGCTAAGCACAATGAAGAATTTGGTATTTGTTTTTCCAGATAAACATATTGGTCATACACATTGTCCTTACAAAGATAACACAAATTTCTCATATATCCTAGTAACATATATGCATTGTTCAGCTAGGTATACCTCACATTTCTGTGTCATTGGATATAACCTTTTGTGCATTTGTTTTTGTGTTATTTACTGATTGATTTAAGATGAAATCTCGTTATGTTGCCAAGCTGGTCTGGAACTTGTAGACTAAAACAGTCTTGCAGCCTCAGCTTTCCAACTATCTGGTGCTACAAGTATGTGTCACCTCACCTGTCTACACTTTTGTTTTTAATTGACTACCCTATATGGAAGATGGCTATACTGTAATGTCTTTCAGTCTGCTGTTTTCTTTGATAGAAATTTAAATTGTTTTAACATTTTATCTGTCATTTTCATATAAATTCTTTTCTTTTGAAATTCAGATTATTAGAAAGCACAGGAGTAAACATTTTTCAAAACTGGGATTTTTGAGTGCAACATTACTTAGTTACCTACTAGTCCCAATCAAAATCCTAGTTCCAAGTGATCACTCTGTCACTTAGGGAAAGGGGAAAAATACTATGTTGAGGTATGTTTTTTGTATCATGAAATGCTTGTAATTGTACAATTTAGTGAATGTTAGTAAGTTTATTAAGATTTGCAAATAGCACCATATGGCAGTTTTAGAACATACCCATCACTCTACTAAGACTGATTCTTCTTACCCTTTTCCAGTTAATCCCCAGTGTTAACCCAGCCCCAGGAAACCACTAATCTATGTTCTGTCTCTGTATTTGCTTGTTGTGAACATTTGTCATATCTGTCACATTGAAGAATTTGCTATCTGTTACAGTTTGTATTTGGATGCCTCCCCCCCAGCCTCATGCAGTCATGGTACATGACGCGTACCTAGCTTAATCTAGCATTTGTGATTGGTTTGTTGTCTAGCACTGGGATTGGTGGTATGAGTGCTGCACTTGCCCAGGGCAGGAGAGCTGACATACAATATAAGGGAGGGAAGAAGATGTGCTTTTCCCTTTTGCTGTTTGCTCCTGTGGCTTGCTGCTGCCATGAATGGCTGCCCGTCAGCCATGCCACCCTGCCTTGGAGCCAGCTGAGTGTGGACCGAAACCTCCAAAAACTGTAAGAGAAAAAAACCTTTCCTTCCTTCATTTTGGGTGTCAGGTATTTGTCTCAACAACTTAAGAAAAGTAACCAAGGCAATATCCATGAGTTATATTTTTCTTCTTATTTTTAAATATATGTTGACTCCTGTAAACTTCTGAATAGCATTGTTCCTTGTATTAGAACTCAATACTCTCTTGAATAGTAACAGTTACAATTCTTCTGTTCTACAGAGACACTACCTCTATGGCTTGAGACTTCCTCAGTAATACTTGCCAAGTTAAAAGTGAATCATTGAATGAATTTCAGCATTAGTTACTTCTCCAAAGTTACTTCAAATTGATAGCAATTATTACCCTTAGCCTGATTGAGAACTGAATGTTCCTTGTTTTCATCAATGACATGCTACCAAAACATAACAAGGACTTAGTGGATCCTCACCCTATGAGAAATAATAATTTTCAGTCATGATGTGTTCCAAACTTTTTTTCCCCCTGAGGATAGTGCTCACTATGTAGTTTATGCTGGCCTCAAACTCGTATGATCCTCCTGTCTCAGCCTCCTGAGTGTGGGGATTACAGATGTGTACCATTATGCCCGCCCCTAAACTTCTTTTTGAGAATGAATGCTAGCTTCAAATTGCTCAGAAGGATTGCATAACTCATTTGTAGTAAATAAATGTAGTAAATAATGTTAAAAATAATTTTTAAAGTTTGTTGAATGATTTTATTGCCCTTATAAACCACTTTAAATTAAAAACTGATACTTGCAGAAATGGAGGATAGTTTCAATATTTAACATTTTACTGTTGGATAATAGTGTTAGATTCAAAGTTATTTGATACTTCCTGCAAGTGTGTGTGTGTGTGTGTGTGTGTAGGTATGCATGTATTTTGAGACAGGTTCTCAATGTGTAGTTTAGGTTGGCTTTGAATTCCTGAGCAATCCTCCTTCCTGTCTGAGCCTCCTAAGTGCTTCTAGTAAATACTATACTTTTGTACCTGCTAACAGTATGATTTCATGTATTCTGCTTTGGAATTTTCACTTAAAGTACATACATATTTTTTGACATTTTCACAAAGGGGCTGTAATTTGTATATCTTGCTGCTGGGGAGCTGTGAACCACCAGTGGTACATGTATGACTGTCTCATTGAGTGGCATGGGACAGTCCCATCAGATGATACAAGCCACCTAATGGGACACTCATGCATGTGTCGCCAGTAGTTCAAGCTGTCAGGAACGTATTAGTTGTGATTTCAAGTGAATAATTACTGTTTTCCAGAGACACATTTTTAAGAAGCTCAGGGAGAGGAGACAAATAACCAAACAAGCCTGGCTGCCTCCTTTATTACTGAGAGAAAAATGTACAGAATGCTATTAATCACCTTCTAAAATGTTAGCACACCAAAGCACGTAGTCTGAGGATGCAAGTTTGTATGTGTAGCCCTTTGAAATGCGTCGAGTAAGCAGAAGACATTCCAAGTCATGCTGAAGGTCAGCAGAAGGGACAGCAGCACAGTTTTCAGATGCCGTTGCACCTCCATGAGGCAGATTCTGTCACCATTAAGCATTTCAAGGAACCCTTAACTCATTTGTTTTTAGTGGCTTCTTTATGAATCAATAATTAACACTTGGGGAGAAAAATGTTTTTCTTTGGAGAAAAAACAGATTTATTTTGAATACCTTTGAAACCTGAATGGTTACTTAGGTAACAACTATTGCATTTTATCATTTTTTGGCAAGTGGGAGGGAGAGGCAGGTTCTTCAGTTTGTGTTTATCATCTGAAAAGCAAAGCAAAGGAACACATAGTAACTGATGCTTATCCACCAAAGATAACTCATGTGCACAGAGGCAAACACACATAGGCGTCTAAGTAAACTTTGTTTTGCTGTGGACTTTTAAAAATTTGTTCTGTCTTTCATGGAAAGGAGTGAGCTCTGATCAGATGCGTGTATAGCTGGAATGTTTTTAAAGATCATCTGGCTGTTTCTGTCCTGATCGCTGTGCCCTGGCCAACATCAAGGCTACTCCTCCCGTATAATGACTATACCAGGCCCACTGTTCTTACTGGTATTTGTACCTCCAACATCTTCACCTTCCCTTATTGTATACATGTATAATTTAAAACTCATGATCCTTTTCATGAACTCAGAAATGACAAGAAACAGACACCTGTGGAGACCATGAGTCCCACTCAGTGCTTGCAGGGCGCTCTGCATTAAGGGAGCTCTGTCAGTCTAGGAGTGTAGCAAATCATCTCCACAATGGCAGTGATCTTCTATTTGCAAAAAATATACTACTTGGATCTCTAAAGCTAGTAACCATGTGAGGTATCTCAGGTTGTGATTCATTGCACAATGAATTAGGAGTATTCATATGAAAAGAATAAAGACTTTTTGCATTTGATTTTGCTGTAATTAATGTTTACTAATTTCATGATGCAAGTTGACCAACTGATATTCACATTCTGAGTGCACCTTACTTTCTGAGCTCCTGGAGTATGGCTTGGAGTGGAATGCAGATCCTCAAGTAACAATAATGCTTCTGTCCCATTCATCTTTGCAACAGCCCTTGAAGATTCTGTGGGAGTTATTGAGGGGCAGAGAGCCAGCTGTAGTTAAGCTACTTTTATTCTTGTTAAAGAGAAAGAAATAGAGGAAGGAAGAAATTGTGAAAATAAATCTATTTTGGAAGGGGGGGTTAGGCATGAGAAGGCAGGCTGTAAACAGTGAAAACTGCCCAGATTGTACTTGGTGCTATCTCATTTAACCCAGGAGGTAGATTGTATTGTCATTTTTTTCTTGGTAAGGAAACTGGCCTATAAGTTGTTATTCACCCAAAGTCATAGATGGAGAAGTCTAATTCTATTTTTCTCCACATTTGTCTTAATGTAGTAATTTAGTTATGAGTAGGCTGTCAGAGCAACCTAACAATAGGGTTCAGTTAAAGGATGTAAGAGCTAATTCAAGCTGCTTAGTCAAGCTTAGAAATGTAAAAGAAAACACAAGATCAAAAGAAATAAGGTTAGAATGGGAATACAGTAAGTTGCTGAGTTACTAATGAGCACCATCCCAGAGAACAGTTGTTAAGTCTAATTCATTTATAAGTCTGACAAAGTGTTATATACCTTTGACACAAATATAAAATACAAAGCACAAAAAACCAACAACAACGGCAACAAAACCCAAATTTTAAGTCTTTTCATATCTAGAAAGTTTTTAACTCCAATGTTCGCAAGTCAGGACTCCACAGAGTTCCTCACTTCCTCTGGTCTAAACACTGAAAATTCAAGATTACTACAATTGTGTGAACTCAGTTTCCTGTTAACCAACGAAATAACCATTTTCCTTTAAATCCAAAACCTTCAAAGCTGGGCTGGGGATATACCTCCACAGCACAGCACCTGCCTGGCAAATGCAAGGTCCTGAGTTTGATTTCTAGTCTCAAAAAAATGAATAAAAATAAAATTTAAAAACACCAATAATAACAATAATAAAACATCACAAAGCTACCTGTTGAAAACAAGTCCTTGCTCTCTGCCTATCTATATAAGGCCAAGACAAAAGAAGTACATTGGATTTCTGCCCCTTTTGGTGGGTATCCAAGACCTTTTTTCTTCTTTCAAAAAAATACTCTCATAAATTTCTCTTACTTCATAAGGCAAGAGACCTTGGGTTTACATAGAATTGACTGTTTCAGTAAGATTAACCTGTTCTTTGATTTCGCTAGTTCTAAAATATCTCCCCTTCTATGGTCCTGAACCTTTTGTTTCTCCCTTTGAATACTCTTCAGCTGGTACTACTTAGAGGTGAAAATCGTGGATTTTCTGAAATGCAAGTATCCTAGGAGACAGAAAGGTCAGCTTTTGGCTGAGGAGACCTGGATTTGGGCTGGAGGGATCCTATGGATGAAGGAAAGAGGAAGAGTATAGGTGGTATTTAAGCTTGGGCTACCAGATGGGTGGCCTGGGAACGCCAGCGTAAGGGATTCAGGGACAGCCCAAAATCTCTGGGAGATGACCACTGATAGGATTTCTTCCAAGGTAAATTCCCAGCTTATTCAGTCTATTTAAGGTTTTTCATCAAGGAAAGAGAGAAAATGCAGCAAGGAAGGACAAACCTTGATGTAGCTCTTTTTAGTGTAATTGGGACCAGTAGTGGGATGCCAATACAGTTGAGAGTGAAAATAATAAAAAATTATATACACCAATCATAATCATTTTATTAATGCTTAGTGTTTTTTCCCAGCCTTTTACCACAGTGTCAAGGAATTTTTCTTTGAACACTGGTACTCTGATTTGTCCTGTTTGTTCTCTTCTCTTACAGACTACACCTGTAATGCCAATGACAATGTCCAGTCTTGATTTACCAAATCCATCTATCTTTAGTCACTTCCTCCCCCCTAGAATGTTTACATGGTCTCACATACTAATTTGGTAGCAATATTTTTGAGCTACAGTATTTACCTTTACCAATTTTCTAATCTATTCAATATGACAATAACTTCTTTGTGTTTTCACATTTGGATTTAATTGATTGTTTAATATTTGATCATATTATGTAATAATAGAAACAAGCATAACCAGTATAAACAGGTTTGGAAGCAAATACAACTGCATTACACATAGACAGATGGGAAAGGAGTGGCCAGGCTTGTCTTAGCTATACTACAACACTGAGAAGTTGCTTAGTCATATTTTAGTGTGGAGGTGAATAAGCCCGTCTGAGAGTTAAATAGAAATTGGTTAGGAAAATATCACCTGGTTTAATAGAGTTCTACATCCACTTCTAAACAGTTTAAAGGAACTAATTATTACAGCTATCTCGGACCACAACAACCTATTTTAATGTGAATTGCATCTTGAATTGTAAATGTGAAATATAGTAATGATATAGCAGCACTTCATTGTTTAGTCTGGTTTTTCTTATTGTAACAAAATACCTGGGATAGGTTTTTTTTTTTTTTTTAAATAAAGAAAAGAGGTTTATTTAGCTCACCAAGATTGTGTAGTCTCACCAGTTTGGCTCTGTTGAGGGCCCAAAGGTGGATGGTAAAGCAGGAGCATATAGAAATGGAAGTGATCAGATGGCTAGACAGGAAGTCAGAAATTCACAGGTTGGGCTTGCTCTTCTGAAAGCTCACTCTTGAGACTTAATTGAAGAACTTTTTTTTTAAAATTTTATTTCAAAACAAAACAAAACAAGCAAAATAGAAAAAAGGGCAGCAACAATACAAAATTCCAAGGAAAAAAAAGAAAAGAACAAAAAATACTAAGAAATCATTACTTGATAACATACTGTCATCTTGGAAATAGTTGTTCAAGTTACAAAATTAAAGCATACAAAATACACATTCAAACAATGAGACTGTTAACAGTTCTGCTCCACCATCTAACAAAAACAGTAATATGGTCATCCATCTTACACACTTAAACATACATGCAGTTATATCCTTTAGAGCACTTTCTTTTCCTCTCTTTTTTACAGTAGCAGTTACACATTTTGGGTTGTATTATTCCTACAGTTCTTATTACTTTTTACACTAGAGACACATATGATTCCTATTTATTGCACTAATGAGGATGGTCTCAAGTTGTCTCCATTTACCTAAAAATATGAAATGCTTCACCAATTTGCGTGTCACCCTGGCGCAGGGGCCGTGCTAATCTCTGTACCGTTCCAATTTTAGTATATGTGCTACTGAGGTGAGCACCTAATTGAGGATCTTGTGAGAACTACCTTAATCCATGTGGATGGCTGTGTGCTCTGTGAGCTAATAACCTTTCTTTATACTTCACTTCTCTAAGGGTTCTCTTCAGCATTACTATACTAGGAACCAACATTTCATTACTACGTGAGGAGCCAAGCTTGTGGGACAAACTACATCTAAACTATAACACTGTGAAGGTGTTTTTTTGGGTCTAATCACAAAGTACTACAGGGCCTGAGAGAGCAGGGGAAAATTTTTGACCTCACCCTAGAGTTTCACATCTCTGGCTAAAGGAACAGGGTCAATATACAAGAGCTCATTCAGGTGCCACCAGAGAGCTTCTGCCAGGTTCTTTCTGTAATATGAAAGCTAAAAGGAGTCTGCAGACTCTTTTTACAACATGATTCTGTATATGATAATGAGTTCATAAATGGTATAGTTGCCCTGTTAATTTGGTTCATTACCTGACTGACTTTAAAAGGTAAATCACAGGCATTAACTTTAGTATTTTTACTTTTTTTGTCAGGCAAAGAAGATTTTATACTATTGGTTGCTAACAATTTGGCATCAGATGAAAAGCAAAATACCTTGTTTAAAAATAACTTAGAGTGGGTCTCACACCCTTAAATTGGGGTTAAGATTGACTTGTTTTCTTGCCCATGAAATTGAGTAAAATGAGTCATGTGCAGCTTTAAAAGATTTTTTTTTCCTGTTGTGTATTTAGTATAATGATTTCTGTTCCATGGCGCCTGTCACCAGAATTTGTACAAATTCATTTTAATAGCCACAGCCTTTGAGAAAACCCACAGTATTGATAGGAATAACTGGATGTCAGTTGGCATTGACTTTTGGGTATAACAAGGCTGAGAAAAGTCTGCCTAATCATGTGCCATGAATGCATCTGTAGGTTCAGGAGAAGGCCCTCATTTATGCCATACCTGTATCATTATCTCTGAGTGTCATGTTCTGTGCCTTAAACTAGAAATTCAGGTGGTTGATGACAGAGCTGCTTTCAGTTGCTTAAAAGTTATGCTGCCAAACTGATCCACATCACATTAATGTATATTTCCTATAGTATAAATGCAGAAATCCAGGAAATTAATATCTGTACGAAATTACCATTTACTATTCACACTTTAGTCAAGCAAGTTTTACCAGCTGTTCCAGAGTCTTTTATAAAGCCAAAAAACAAACCAAGGCAAAAAACAAAAACCCTACTTCAGATTCAATATATTGCATTTTCATGTTTCCTTTAGTATGGAAAACCTTTTTTTTTTTTTTTTTTTAGCATTTGAGGACCTTACAACTTTTTTTTATTGGTACGGTTTAGACATACGTAATGAACACATTCATCAGAAGAAATTTGTACCTACACATATGTGCTGTTTCTTTTTTCCCAATTACCTCTCCTCCCTTCAACTCCTCCTCTCATTTACAAAGCTTTGTTTCCATTTTATCCTCCTTTTTTCTGTATTGTTTCCTTCCTTTCTCCTTTACCCCTCTCTAGCTTCCTTTTTTTTTTTTTTTGAACAATTTTTTCCTATTTCACCATTCCACAGTTGATGGACATTTGGGTTGTTTCCAACATTACAAACTGTGCTGCTATAAACATGGGTGTGCATATACTATTAGGGTATGGTGCTTTAAATTTTTTCCGGAAAGTACTAAGAAGAGGAATAGCTGGGTCAAATGGGAATTCTAATGCTAATTTTTTGAGGAATCTCCATACTGATTTCCACAGTGGTTTCACCAGTCTACTCTCATCAGCAGTAAAGAAGGATTCCCTTTTTACCCGTAGCCCTTCCAGTATTTGTTATTAGTTGATTTTTCAATTGCCATTCTTTCTGGAGTGAGATGAAATCTCGGATTTGAGTGTTGTTTTAATTTGAATCTCTTGAATGACCAGTGATGTTGAACATTTTTTCACATATTTATTTGCCATTTGTATTTCTTGCTCTGAGGGGTGTGTGTTCACCTCAGATGCCAGTTTTTGGATTGGGTCTTTAAATTTTGGGAGTCTGATTTTTTTCAGTTCTTTATGTCTTCTAGACATTAGTCTTCTCTCTGAGAGACTAACAGCTAAAATTTTCTTCTCACTCTGTGAGTTGTCTTTTTACTCTATTGGTAATTGCTTTTTACTCTATTGGTAAAATCTTTTTTGTAGGATGAGATCCGAGTTGTTGATTCTTTTTAATATTTCCAATGTGATCAGGGTTTGTTCATGAAATATTGCCTACAGTGTGCTACTGACTCTCTTTCAGCAGATTGAGGGTTTTTATTTTAATATTTAGATACTTGATCCATTTTGATTTTAGTTTAGAGCAGGTTGAGAGAAACAAGTCTAGGTTTAGTCTTCAGCATGTGGAAAGCCAGTTTTTCTAGCACCATTTATTAAAGAACCTATCTTTCTTTCACTGAATGTGTTTGACCCCTTGGTCTAAGATAAGGTGAATGTGTTTGGTGCTATTTCTGTATCTTCTAATCTATTCCATTATTCCTCAAGTCTGGTCTGTTTGTTGGTTTGTTTGTTTGCCAGTACTATGCTGTTTTTATCATAGTGGCTTTCTACTCTAATTTTAAGATTTCAAGTCAGGGATTGTGATGCCCCTGCCTTATCTTTTATTTTCTATATTGTTTTTGCTATTCTATGTCTCTTTTGATTCCAAGTGAGTTTTAGGGATGTTTTCTTTAGTACTGTGAGCTGTGCAGGTGATATTTTGATTGGGATTTCATTAAATGTGTGTAGCAACTTTGTGAGTATGGCTCCTACCCCTGTTGGTTCTTTCTACTCATGAACAAGGGATAGCTTTCCATTTTCTGGTATCCTCTTTGATCTCCTTTTTCAGAGTACTGTAATTTTCAATGTAGCAATCATTTACTTCCTTTGTTGGACTGATTCCTAAGTATTTCATTTTTTTGATGCTACTGTGAATTTTTCTTAAGTTCTCTCTCAATATGTTTGTTGTTTTTGTATAGGAATGCTATTGATTTTTGAGTATTGACTTTGTATCAAGCTATGATACTGAATTCCATTATTAAATCTACAAATCTGTTGGTGGAGTTTTATGGTTCTTCTATATAGAGTACCATGTCATTTGCAAATAATGATAGTTTTACTTTTCTTTCCCAATTCCTTTTCTTTCTTTCTCTTGTTCAACTGCTCTGGCTCAGTTTCCAGAATTATAGTAAATAGGAGTAGTGATAATGGACATCCTTGTCTTGTTTCTTATTTTAGAGTGAAAGTTTTCAGTTTTTGACCATTTAGTATTTTGTTTACTGTCAGTTGATCATAGATGGCTTTCTATCATATTGAGGTAAGGACCATCTTTTCCTGTTTTCTGTTGGATTTTATCATCAATGGATGTTGGACTTTGTCAGATGCTTTTTCTATGTCTATTGAGATGATCATGTGATTTCCATCATGGCTCTGTTGATCTGGTGATTACATTTATTGAATTGTGTATGTTGAACCTTCCCTGCATCCTTAGGACAGATACTACTTGGTCATGGTGAATTATCCTGATGATTTTCTGCATTCTGCTTACCAATGTCTTATTGAGCATTTTACATCTATGTTCTTTGGGGAGATTGGCTTTTTTGGTTGGATCCTTCTCTGGTTTAGAGTATCAGGATAATACTTGCTTCTAGAAGTATTGCTTCCCTTTCAATTTCATTTAAGAGTTTCATCAGTAGTGACATTAGATCTTTTGTAAATTTCTTGTAGAATTCAGCAGTGAATCCGTCAGTACCTGAGTTTTTCTTTCTTGGTAAGCTTTTAATTATATTGTCAATTTCATTGACCGATACTGGGTTATTTAGAATTTTTATATCTTCTTGATTCAGTTTTGGCAATTCAAATATACCTAGGAATCAGTTCATTTCTTCTGTGTTTTCCACCTTACTAGAGTACAGGTTCTCAAAGTAGGTATTGATGATCTTCTGGATTTCCACAGGATCCATTGTGATTTCACCCTTTTCATCCCTAATTGCATGAATTTTATTTTCTTTTATGGATCAGGTTGAGTAAGGGTTTATCAATTTTATTTAGTCTTTCAAAGAACCAACTCATTCATTGATTCTTTATATTATTTTCTTAGTCTCAATTACATTAATTCCCCCCCCTTCTGCTCTTCATAATTTCTTCCCTTATATGAGCTTTGGTTTTGATTTTACCTTTTTCTAGAAGTTGGAGATTCAACATCAGGTTATTTACTTGAGCTCATTCTGTTTTTCTGATGTGAGAATTCACTGTTATAAATTTTCCTCTGAAGACTGCTTTTATTGCATCTCATAAACTATGGTATTTTATATTGGCATTGTCACTTAATTATAGATATTGTTTAATTTCTTCTTTCATCCATGACTCATTGGTTGTTTAGGAGGATGTTATTTAATTTCCAGGTGTTAATGCATTTTTGTTATTTATTTATTTATTTATTTTGCCATTGACTTCTAATTTCATTGCCCTATGGTCAGATAATATGCATGGAATAATTTCAGGGTTTTTGCATTTACTTAAGCATTTATGGACTAGTAGTATGTAGTCTACTTTGGAGAATGTCCCATGTGTGGCTGAGAAGACTGTATTCTGAGATTGTGGGATGAAACACTAATAGATACCTAGTAAGTCCATTTGTTCACAGGTTTGGTTTAGTTCTGATATTTCTTTGTTGATTGATTTTTTTGTTTAGTTGATTTGTTTGTGACAGTGAGGTATTGAGGTTCCCCATTACAGTTTTGTTAGTGCTTATTTGATTTTTCACATCCATTAATATTAGTTATACATAGTTGTGTGCACTGGAATTTGGTGCATATATATTTATAATTGTTAGCTCTTCCTCATGGAGTTTTTCCTTAACAAGTGATAGGTGACCTTCATTGTCTCTTTTGATAAGTCTTGTATTTGAAGTTTACATTGTCTACAAATAGAATAGCTACTCTGCTTTTTATGGGTTTCTGTTGCATGACGTATTGTTTTCCATTCTTTTACTTTCGGTCTATGAATTTCTTTTTGAGTTAAGTGTTTCTTATATGCAGCCTATTGTTCGATCTTGCTTCTTGATCCATTCTGCCTGTCTATTTCTTTTGATTGGTGACTTGAGACCATTTACATAGGTGGTTATAACCAGTATACATTGACTTATCCTTGTTATATTATTTTTCTGTTGTTGATACCCTGTCTGTCCCCTCTGTTTAACTGCTTGCCTTGCCTGGTGGCTTCTTTCTGTTGCTGTGCTTGGAACTGGAATCATCCTTGTATCTTTCAGAGCATTTTTGAGAGCTTGCTTAGTGGTCATGAAGTTCTTCAGTTGTTCTTTGTCGTGGAAGTATCTTATTTCTCCATTAATTCCTAAAGGATATTTAGCAGGATACATCAATCTGCATTGGAGGTTGTTTTCTTTTAGGACTTCCTTCACCCAGAGCTCTCCTTGACGTAAGGATTTGTGTTGAGAAGTATGCTGATTCTAATGGATTTTCTTTTATAGGTGATTTGTTTCTTTTTTTTTTTCTAACTGCTTGTAATATTCTTCTGTTCTTGTGTTGATTTTCTAGAATCTTGATTATTATATGCCTTTGTGTAAATTTATTTTAATCATAGCTATTTGAAGTATTTTTGTCATTTATTTGTATGTCAAATTTGTCATTCATGTTTGTAAAGTTTTCTGCCATTACTTCTGTGAAGAGATTTTTTAGTGGTATTTGTGCTGTCTCCAGCTTTTTCATTAACTCCAGTCTTATGTTCTTCTTTGCTTCATCTTGCTGGTGTTGGATTGATTTTTTTCATGGTCCCTTGCTGTTTTTAGGATATTTTTCTTTTTATGGTCACAAACTGCAATCCTGTCTTCTAAATCTGATACTCTATCTTCACCTTTGTTCATCTGTTGCATATACGTTGAGTGGAATTTTTAATTTCCTGAATGTTTCATGGCTTCCATTTCTTTCCTATGTTGGGAACTCATGGTTTCTATCATTTTCCTAAGTGCTTGTATTTTTTTTTTTTTATCTGTATGTACTTTAAATTCATTGGGTGTGTCTTTTGTTTTGACCATCATTTCTTTTTTTACCTGAGAGATTATTTTTTCCATGGCCACCTCCATTTGTACTTTTTGCTTCTGCTGCTATCATTTCATAAAATTCCAGTGTATGGCTTCCAGTTTCTTCTATCTCATTGTGGTCTGGCCTTGTCCTGGGAGGGCTGGAGATCTGGGGTTGCGTTTTGCTTTTGTATGTTGTCATTTTCTATTTTCTGTTTTGTTTCATTTTCTGTGTTGGCATTTGTCCATTTCTTATGGTAGATAGCTTTATCATTAGTATTGTAGCTTTCCTAGGAGATGTCTGTTCCTCAGAGATGTCTTCTAGATATAAGTGGTTCTTGCTCTTAGCGACTATCCCAAAAACCTACCTTCCCAATTTATTAAGCACGGGAGGTTGCTATCTGTTGGTTCTCCACTCTGTATGGTGATGGTTATTATACCAGGTTATGTGAGAGAGAAAAACTGATGACAACAGATATGACACGCTGGCTAAAGTAGTGCAGCTGGCAATAAGAGTAACATCCAGCACAGCCTAGCAACCAACCAACCATGGTAACTATTAATTTGGTACCTTTAACCATACAAGCCAGCTCCATAGTTACATAGTGAAATCCAGCGTATACCAGGAACTTGTATGCAGTAAGTTTCCCCTTGGTAGATTTATTTTACCTGCTGGCTTTGCAAGGTCCCTCAGGAAACAGTGCTCTGCTGCTGCTGGGCCACTCCCGTTGACACGCCTGGTGCTGTTGGGTGACACTGGGCTGGGGGGCCAGTATTTTAAAGCATGTCTCTGATATACTGTTTCACTCCTTTGTTCTGTTGCTATTCAGTGATTTACTTTTTGTCTGTTGAAATTTTCTGTTTCTGAAATACCATTTGGACTATGCCCTAGTGATGCTATAAAGTACGTCTTTATGATGGCTTTGTCCTTTGCATCATGCTTTATGGGGTGGTCTCTGGGGACCCTAGGATTCTCCTGGAATGGGGTTCTCATCTTACTTTCTAGAAAAACTGAGACATATGGCTGCTACTACCTCCCTGCCTTATAGAGTTAGATGAAAGGCTTGACGTTTATTGTTTGATGCTATGTTTAAAACCATATTACTCATTAAACTCATCAAACTGTGATTTTGCCTAGTAACTCTAATGGGATCCTAGTTTATTTTTGTAATTACTTAGAAAACTGTTCTAATTAACTGTTTATCAATTATAAATTAATCATCAGTAAATTTGCCATACTTTGGGTATAGTAATAATCTGCAACATTTCACAGTTTTTAAAGTTTTCTCTACATGTTACATATTCAAGTCTCATAGCAGCAGTGAAAGGAAAGCAAAGTTTTAAATTTTTCCCAAGGGGGAAAGTGAAGATATAGGGAGGGAGGCATTATATCTTCTGTCCTCTAGCTTATATAGTCTTTCATTTAGAAATATGTTTTTAGTTGTGTGTAATGTGTTTTGAAACAAAAATGTGCTTTTTTCTTTATACTTATTGTGCCTACTATTTGGGAAGTTGCCAACACCTGTGTCAAGGTCCCAGCGCTGCTTAGGAAGGACGGTAGTCTTGTTGACATCCATTCCAGGACATCCATCGCAGCCCTTCTTTGAGCTGTTTTATTCTGAACGTCACTGATGATTGCCGCATGACCTTGTTCTCTGCCACTGGGTAGCTTCCCAAAGGCAGGCTGTGCCCACTGTCAGGGATCTTAAAATTGGGGCATCAATTAATTTCTGTGGCACGGTAGAATTCATTTAAATCTAAACTGTCCTTTTTCTTGGATGCTAGCAATATCTTGATTCAGCAGAGAAATAATTTTGAGAGTTCTCTATCAACATGGAAATTTTGTTGCCAGCACCAAATTGCTCAATTCCTTTCAAAATGAATAATTAAAAAGATTTTTAAAAATATCTACGCTTGAGCATTCTCTTACTTTAAGTTCCTTATGGGAATGGGTTCCTCATAGTTTTTACTTTCTTCAGGAAATTGCTATTGTAACAATCTAAGAATTGGTGTACTTTGTTTCTCCCAAAGATATTTCATTTTCTTTTACCAGTTAAAATTGGTTTTCTGCCAAAGTGCCTTCCCTACTGCAGATAAAGTTCATAAAACTTGAGTTATGCATTTGATTTAGAGACATTACTCATCTATGTTACCAGTTTAAGAATTGAGTGTAATTTTAGTGCATCTATCATAACTGTTGTTTATTATTCAAGAATTTCTTTATGTAAAATTGGTTAATGTAGTTTCTAATATGAAATTGCTTTGAAAAAATGAGGGAAAACCAGCTAAAATCAAGGGGAATGTGAAATAGGTAATATTTTAAATGATAGGTGGTACTTTTTTAAATACATAAAGTAGTTAAAATGGTTGGGTAACCAAATATTGTCAAACTAAGGTTCTGGTCTTAATAAATATACAAAGCTTATCTGTAGTAAGTATATTAAAAATGTGCAAATGGATGATGAGACATGCCTGTAATCCTGACTGTGTGATTGAAGCAGACGATCATAAGTTTGAGGCAGTCCTGGGCAGTTTAGGAGAAACTGTCTCAGATTTTAAAAATACATTAAACGGGCTAGAATATAACTCAGCACACCCTAGTTTCGGCCCCCAGTGTGACAGTAGGGCAGCTTGGTTTTCCCTATCAGTAATAAAGTCTTTTTTGTTGTTTGTTGTTGTTTTATGTTCCCTTCATTCTTTAGTTATGTATTAACTTTCTGAACACTGTTTAGGACTTTTAACAAGTGCACTTGCTTTAATATTTAACTTAAAGAGTTAATATTTTCAGGACATAACACATTCACGTGGTTCAAAATTCAAACAGGAAAAAAATATACTAACAAATATACTACCACGCTTGCCAACCAAGTCACCCTCCTGGAGGCAGTGGATGTTGGCTGTTCCTTTTGAAGCTGTCAAGCTATATATTGTGTATGTATTAACAAGTCTACACAAATTGCCATTTTGCCCTCTTTTACACAGATGGTAGCCTGTAATGAATAGAAATCTGTTGCCTTGCTTTTTTTCACTTAACAGTTAGATTTGTCCTCAAGTATTGTACACCAGACTGTTAAAAATGATGATCTCTGAGGAGTAAGGTTGAAGAGACTTGCTTGCTGTGACTGCTCTGTGTCTAACTTTACGGACTTCTGTATTGTTTGAATCTTTATACAAGAAGAACATACTGCTCTTACGATAATAGGGAAGGTCTGATTTGAAGAAATAGTGTAAGATAAATAAATTTGTATAAATACATGTGCATCAGATTTGATTCTTCTAATACCTCCCTCCAAGATGGACACCTGGGGGTTTGAGGCAGGCAAATGTGTGTTTGTGGAGGGCTTTTTGCCCTGGGACAGGCATTGTCTAAGGGAAATCTCTGGAAAATCCTGCTTTTATACCTTGGCCTCAGCAGTTAAGGAAAGTGAAACAACTGGAAACTTCCTTCTCTGGGTCTTTGTCCCCAGGTGTAACCAGTGTCTTCCCAGACACGAATTGCCGTCAGAATTGTTGAAAGAGCCAAAGCTGTCTTGGAGTGACAAGAGTCCTCCTGGAAGGAAGACTGCTTCCAGCTTAGACTTCGCAGGATAGCTTCTTTTGTCTTCCTGCTAGTAGATACATGAGTCTTTGAGAAAAGTTGTCAGGACACCTTTTGAAGACTTCAGAGTGGTGGAATGTTTGACCACCAGTGTGTGTGTGTGTGTGTGTGTGTGTGTGTGTGTGTACTTGAAAACCCCAGAGAAAAGGAAGGAAAGAGAATGCAGCAGAATTAGTTAATAGTAACAACTAGCATCCAGTGCTAATAGTCACAATAGTTATATTTTAAAAACTGAGAAACTATCACTGTTACCTTATGGTTGAAGAGAAGCAGTGGCATCTCCTGGAGCAGATTCAGGACCCAGTGGTGTAGCACACAAGTTTTGGAGCTACTCTGGAGGTTTCATTGCAGTTTGTGACCAGCAGAACAAGAGTGTGCTGAGAAAAAACTTGGCCTCTTTACTGTGGGTTAAGTCTCTGCCAAAACTGGTAGGCAGTTTAGAACTTTGGAAATTCAGTACTCTTTCAAGTAATTTAGAAATCCCTGGACCAGTAGTTCTTTTCCTAGTGGGAGAGCATCAAGCACTATCTGTCAAATTGATTTGTTCAGAGAACTACACATGCATTTTATTGTATTAGTGTACAGGTTTCTATGTGGAGAAAACATAGGTTGCTACTTCATGGTGTTTAAGGTGTGGATGCTAAAGAGCTTGATAAATAATGAAGTTCTATTGCTTTGTTTTTACACAGTGAAGGAAAAAGGATTCTGCTAATTAAAAATCCTTACATGATTGTGTGGTAAGAGCTGATTGAATGCACATTGGAACACAAGTCAGTCTGATTCTGAAAATTCTTAGTCCTAACTTTACCATAGCAATAAAGTAATACCTTGATTTGCAAACTTGATTCTTTCCATGATTCTGTTCACAGACCAAGTTGGTCAAGAACCAAATCAAATTCAGTAGTTAGGTTCAGTGTTGACCCGATGGGGAAACTTGATTTGATTCTTGTCTGGTTAGGTTTTTGACCAGACTCACGGAGAGAATTGAGTTCGTGAACCAAGGTGCCTCTATTTATTTTTTTTAATTACTTCAAATCTTAATTGTGCTATAACACTTTTGTAATTATCACTTATGCTATATGAAGTAATATGATCCATTTTCCAGTATGGTGCATCTTACTGTACTCATGTTTATAAATAATGGTACGGGTTTCCAAAGTGGAGGTCAAATCTACAAAGCCTGTGGTACAGTAATTACTATTCTAACTGTAATAATGTGGTCTGATGGAGATATGTTTAAAATCTTGACCTGCCTTTCCAGACACCCAGGATTAAGTTTATTTTCTGGTTTCTCCTGGGCTAGAATTTACATTTTGAGAGAGTGGATCTTTCCATGTAGTTTTTTGTTACCATGTTAGGTATCCTCTTATAATCTAAAGTATAACAGCATAAACAAGAGGAAGAAGACATTCTGACATGCTTTGTAATGGCTTATACATTTCTTCATGAGAGCTGTACAGAGAGCAGTGATTTTACCAGAGAGAACCATGAGAGAAAACCCTTCCTGGCCATTGCAGGCGTTCAGCTTCTACATCACATGATCAGTGTGTTAGAAACCAAACATTAAGGCCTTTTGTGTTCTCAAGTTCTAGTTTAAAAGTCTGTTTATTCAAGAGGAAGACGAGATCAATGCAGCTGAGATGCACTGCGGGCTGTCCCACAGCCCAGGCTCTCCCAGGCTTTCTCTGCTCAGTTCATGCCTTCCATCCTGCCTCTAGGATTCCCCCAAGTAACATTTTTTTTCCTCACACCTCACATTCTTTTATCATAGTTCATAGTGCTTGTTTTGCAGAAAATAACTCACTTAAAACAATAATAATCCTATGCTAGAGCACATAAATTCTAGGCAGTGAGAGCTTCACATATTTTCACATGCATCTTTGTTTTTATGGTATACTGAAGGAAATTTAGGAAAATTATAAAAGTTTCTGTGGTCACATGTCAGGAACTGGTAGAATGGACATCAGAGCTCAAGTCTACCTGATTCCCAAACTTCTGTCCTTAGTCCTAACTCTCTATATTGAAGACTTTAACTGTGATCCAGAACTCTGCTTACAGAAACAGCTGTCCATGTTAACAATTTAAATAAGGAATCACAACTAGCCTTACCAGTAATAGGAAAGATAGGTATAACCTCCAAGTAGGATGTGGCATCAGCCCTGGGTAGTCTCTCCAAAAATGCATGACTGAAATCAGAAGAAAACACAGAAAACCCAATGAAGAAAGAGTCTACAGAATACCTAGGCTTCAAAACTGCAAAGATCATGAAATGCAAGGAAGGATGGGGAAACTGCCTTGTATTTGACAATGCTAAGGAGATAAAAAACAAAATGATCATGGGAGTTGATAAAAAGATATTTAGGGATACAATTGCTGTAACTGAGAGAAGACAGTTCTGTTTATAGTACTATAACAATGTTTATTTCCTAGTTTTTGATAATTGTCCTGTTCTTACCTATGTTGATACTATTGAAAGCTGGCTGAAGGTCTTGCTTCAGTTTTATATACTATTCTGTCAACTTTTTAAACTTTTTTTCCCCAGTATTGGGGATTGAACCCTAGGGCAGGTTGCAGTAATCAGTCTATAGAACCATTTTAACTACTGTGCTTTGAGGCTCTCTCATGTTTAAATATGTATGTTGAAAACATTAATCCTGAGCCAAGCCCCAGTCCCATGTGGTAGTGTGTTTATTTTGTACTGGGGGAAAAAAGAATACCTCTGTACCTACTAAAAAAGGCAAACATTTAAATATATAGACTGCATTCTGCGTATGTGCATATAAATAGAGGATTTGTGTATGTGTGTGTGTAGTACTGGGGATTGAATCCAGAGGCCTTCATGTTCATCTGCGTCTCCAGCCCTTTTGTTATTTTCACCTGTGCTAGGGTTTCACTGAATCAATTAGCTTCCACGGGTGGACTGGAACTTGTGATCATCCTATCTCACCCTCCCAGAGTGGTGGGGTTATAGCCATGCATCACCCACCACACCCAGCTAAGTAGAGCAATATTAACAGAGAATTTGTATGTAAGACAATTTTGAAAGCCATGTAAAGCAGTAGAAATCAAAGCTACATGTTATCTTTACCAAGGAGAAAGAGAACAAATTATTACAATATTGTAATTTCTACAAATGATTTCTACATCCCGAGTCTCTAAATTGTAAACATGTTTCTCTTTGTTCTGTTACCCAGCTTTCCCCGTCTTTTCTGTATGGATTTAGTTGCCACAGTCATACAGGTGAATTCAAGACATATAAGGAGAAACCATCTTTTTGTAATATTTATTAAAGAATAACAAATATATAGGTTGTTTTGAGACTTCAGACAAGAAGGAATGAAAGTTTAAAATAAAATCTCTATATAAGTTGTAAAATTCCTATAAAATGTAACGTAGCAGAAATCTTTTGAAACGTTTTACTGCTGGCTACCAACTCCCTTTTCAAACTTTAAAAGACAAAAAGAAGAAATGTATTGTTTGCTTCTTTTTTATCTGTACACAATTTAATAATAAATTCGGGTATGATAGGATTAGAATTGTGGTACAGAGATTTAATTTCAGATAATTCCTTCCTGAGCCCTGAAGCCCTCATCTGTAAAATAGATATACTCACTAAAATATTTGCTCAGGGAATTGAATAATTTTATAAAGTATCTTTAAACAAAAGATTTCAATATATATTTCTTTAAGAAAACTTTTTCCTTCTTTCTTACCAAGAATATATTGTGCAGTTGTGTGATTCTTGAAATCCATTCTCTGCTTCTAAAGAGTTTGGCCTTTGTTACCGGGACTTTGTGTGTTGGGAGTTGCTGTTTGCTAACACCTTGCATCAGCATTCTGTGGTACTGTTTTTAATAGTATGTAATTCCTTGTTTTTAATAGTATGTAACACCTTGCATAGCATTCTGTGGTACTGTTTTTAATAGTATGTAATTCCTTTGGTAAAATCAGTTGCTTGTAAAATTCAGAAGCCCAGAGTGACAGGCCTGTGAAATTGAGTTTTATAAGACCAGAACTACGTCAGGCACTGTTTTTGAAAGGAACTGTGAGCTATATCTGTCTGCTAAATTTAGTCTCTCAACTCCCTAGATTTTTCCTGTCAGTTTCTGTTTATAACAGAGAGTGTTTGTGTATGTGGGAGGGAATTCCCCCTTTAAAATATTAGGGTTTTTTAGTCATTGATCATAAAAGTAATGTGTTCATTGTAATAAATTTTGAACTATGAAAAGATGCAAAATAAAGTAACCAGGGGTCCCTTTTATCAATGTGGCGCAAACACCTAAACTCTTTATTTTTTATCTGTTACACTGTTACTACAAAAAACATGATTGTGGCACATGTTTACTGAGTATACATTGATTAAAATTAGCATTAAGGAAGCTATTCATGGTGCATGCCTGTCATCCCAGTACTCTGAGAAACTGAATCAGGGCAATCACAGGCTTCAGCCCAGTCTGCCTAACTCAGCAACTTGGTGAGACAACAGCAGCAACCACAACAAATGGGATTTAGCGCAGTGCAAAGGCTCTGGGTCCCCAGTTCCACAAAATAAATACATAAAAATTGTTAACCACATGCATTTTTCCATGCCTTGAAACATTTTCCAAGAAGATAATTTATAATTGTGTGAAGTTAACTTATAAGGGTACTGATTCATTTCAATTTCTTATTCTCAAAACTTCTTCCTCTGAGATTGGCTGACATCAGCTGACATTCACAGGTCAAAAGTCAATCAAACTTAGTCCGGATTCTTTTTCTTAAGATTACCACCTGCAAAACTGACCTAGTATAAAACGGTGATACAACTGTCAAATTTTACCTAATAGTTTCAGTTAAGTTAAAAAAAAAAAACATTTAAAAAAGAAGAAAAAGAGCCGGGAATGGTGACACATGCCTGTAACCCCAACATTCAAGAGGTGAAGGCAGGAGAATTGCCCTGAGTTCAAGTGAGTTCAAGGCCAGCCTGGGCTACATAGCAAAACCCTGTTGCAAAAACACCCCCCACACACACCAAAAAGAAGAAGCCACCTCCCTTTCCCCCTGTAGGTTTTCCAGGTAGATAGAGTGTCTGTTGCCCAAGTACCACTTTATTTTTATCAAAGTGGCAGAGTGATAGATAGTATGGTGAGCCAGCTGCATGGCTATGATTTCATTCTTTTTGAGCTGTCCTGCTTTCCTTTTCAGGCTGGCTTTAAATCTTGAAAAGTAAACTGGAGAGGTCAAGTATAAATTACCTAAGCTGTGCAGATCCCTCTCAGAACCTGCCCAGGCCCACTGTTGGGCAGCTTTTAATTCTGGCAGCTCATTAGCTAAATGTGGTCGACGTTTACAAATGAAAAACACGATGGGAGTGATAATCCCAGCACTCTGGGAGGCTGAGGCAGAAAGACTGCACATTCACGCCCAGCCTGAGCAAAAAAGTTGTGAGATGTAGCTCAGGGCAAAAGCTCCCAGTTCAGCCCCTAGTACTGAGAAAATAAAATTAGAGAAGAAAAAGACATCTTATTACTGTGGTAAAATATGCCATATAATCATTTTTAAGTGAAAAATTTAGTGATATTAAGTATATGTACATATTATTGTATGGTAGTTACCACTGTTCTGTAGAAATTTTGTATCATTGAAAAATTAAAGTTTTCTTTTAAATATTCAGATTCACAACAAAATATGGGTCCTCAAGACCCTAAAGTAAATGAAATAGTGGAAGAGGAAATTCACAAAATGATTTTCCATAGCGTTCCTTCTTTCTCCATCTCTAATTACTTTTTCAGTTAAATACAGATTTAACTGGCCATTGGTTATTACCACACTTGTGCATAGGAAATATTCCCAGAGTTTATTTGTAATGCCTGAACATTTTTTCAGAATGGTTTTTCAGGTACTGTCTCATGTACCCCAAGACTTAAACACTTTAAAATTCTCATTATTTGTTATAGTGTTACATAGTTTAAAAAAACATAGCCAGTATATTCAACAGCTAACTTTGTATTATTACCTAGAACAAGTTTAAAAATAGTGTGTTTCAAAATCAGTTTTAAAAATAGTGTGATTCCCTTAAAAGGATATTATTAAATGTAGTATTGGTGTTACCAAAAGGTGATAAATTGGGATATAGTAAGTATTTGGGAACCAGGTTTTAAATGGTCTTTGAATAGCGCACACCTCACTTCTTGCAATCTCTGCACAGGAGGAGGCAGGTAAGTGACAGCATGGAGGTTTCTCTGCTGATTCCAGTGGGCCAAAACAAGCTGAGAAGGCCAATCTTCCTTCCATGTCTCTTTCTAGTCAGGTTTTGCAGGAACCTGCTACACGACTGGTTAGACCTATCTCTGTGACTGTATTCTGCACTGGTGATGTTTTTGGTGCTATTAGTATTAGGAAAGAAAGAAGACTTAGATGGTTGTAATACTAGAAGCCGGCCCCTTTTTCAATTCAGATAGAAAGAGGAGTCTGTTTTGATAGCAGTAGGAGGGCTTGAGTGGGTGGGTCTTCCAGAAGAATGCTAACTGTACTGGGATGTGTCCTCACTTATTCGAGGAAGCCTCAGGACTGGAGAAGTGGAAGAGCTCTGCCCTGGGACTTAGAACAGAGCAGCCCACAGCTTTCTGGTTGGGGAGGAAGGACTTGGTCCCAGATCTTATCTCCCTTTTGTTTTCATTTCTGTTACTCTTGCCAGGGCTACCACTGCTGGTGAGGTTAGGGCAGGTCCTAAGCAATGTAAGTTTCCAAAGAGGGAGGGGAGAGAAAAATCTCAGGAAGATGTGGCTGCAGGAGAGGGTAAATTCCACTGCTGTCTGGCCTCGGCAGCTGCTCCCAAGGAGCCACTTACGTTTAAGAGACATATGTCACTCTGGACTTGAGGGTTCGTAGATAATCTTTTCTTCTTTTCCCTTTTTTCTTTCTCCTGTCCTCTTGCATTCTCTAATCATGTTTTTGAAAGAAATATACATGTAAAATATACATGTAAGTATATACATTCATATATTTGTGACACATGAATTTTAAAACAAAAATGTGTATTTCTGTATCTCAGACCTATTGTTATATACAGATACACTGCAGTCTGTGAAATGACTGCGTGGCGTTCTGCTGTGAAGATGTACCGAAGTTCCTGGAGATTCTGTTACATAAATGGGGCTGCCATGAACATTTTTGTTTGTGTATGGGGCTGGTACTGGGGATTAAACCCAGGGTCTTTATACTGGACCACATTCACAGCCCTAATTGCTTTTTTATTTAGAGACAGGGTCTCTCTCTAACTAGTTTAAGTTACCCAGGCTACGCTCAAACTCGTGGTCATCTCACTGCAGCCTCCCAGAGCGCTGTGATTGCAAGCATGTATTGCCGTGCCCAGCTAAAACATTTTTAAACATGTCTTCTCTGTAAGTAACAAATAGAATTTCTGGGACATAAAGTGTATTAAAAATTTCAGTAAATAATGTCACATTGACTTCCTTAAGTGTAATAGTTACAATAATCAACTAATTTTTGCTTTATTACTTATCTATTATGTTGGCACATTTTTATTCCATATATTCTACCTTTTGCATATTTTCCTTGCTTCCTTCCTAGACTGTGCATTGGTTATTGTTATGTATAATGTCTTACTAGTAGATGTTCAATATAATACAGGTTTTAGAATAAAAATCTTTCTGAATTACTTGGGAATAACATAATAACTCCACATTCACTTCATTGTGCCATTCTTGGGGACACTGGCTTAACATTCCTTCAAGATTTATGATAACTGTCAAGTGAGAACTAAATCATTAAGAGAAAGTACTCAGATTGTGCTAGAACTAGGAATGGTTGACTCTGCTTATTTATTCATTCAACAAATATTTATTAAAAATTTTTTTGAACTAGTGCTGTTCTAATCTGCTGAATGCTTTGGGCTTTACCATATATTTCCTTGCAAATGTGGAGTTCTTAATAAAGATTTCAGATTAGTGTATGAATATGTATTTGTATAGTTATTATTAAAACACTTCCACATCTTACTGCTGTGGTTCACTGTGAATGAAGAACTCTGCCTGTGTCCGACTCTCGGATTCATTTGTGTCACTGTTTAGAATCTGCATATTTGTATGGAAGAGTATGCATTTTGCAGACTAGATGCTTAATAGAACTGAAGTTAAAGTCCTTGTTTGTAGATCTTAAAATTAAAAAATAACACACTTAACTAAAGACTGATGTGGTATTGGACACCTATAATTCCAGCTACTGGGAAGACTTAGGCAGGAGGATTGAAAGTTTGAGACCAACCTGGGTAGCTTTCAGAGACCCTGTCTCAAATGTTTTAAAACAGAGGAGAGGGTTGCTGGGAATTTGGCTCAGAGTTACCTATGTTCAATCCCTATGGAGGAGGATGAATGAATTACAGCCATTTCCTTTATTTTTGCTCTCCCGTCTCTATCTGGTGTGCCTTTGGTTTAAAAAAAAAAGTTGTTTTGCCCTAGAGAAGAAATGAGGTAAGGAATCAGTTAAAAAGATAAATAAATAAAAGAGGGAAATTACTCTGTTAAAATCAAGTGTGAAAGACTTTTCCAGGAAAGAGGCTAGGTAAAAGCTGTAAGTGAAATATGTTAAGTACAGATTTAAGGCTTTATTAGCAATTTCCCTGGTCTTAAAATTATGGCAAAAGAAAAGAAAAATTCCAATGTAGAAGCAAAATCACTGAAAATATTTCAAAAACTGCTATTTGGATATCTTGGTAGAAGATTAAACATTTTCAGGCAAAAGATGTAAGACTCTTGAGAAGGGGAGTTTATCCTGAATTCTCCAGGTAATCCCTAAATGCAACCACATCTATCCCTGTAAGACAGGACAAGGAAAATTGACATGCAGAGGGGAAGGCAATGTGACATACAAAGGCAGAGATGGAGTGATATGACCACAAGTCGAAGAATGCCACCGGCCATCTGTTGACTGAGAAACAGGTAATGGATTTTACTCCAAAGCCTTTAATGCCAGTATGGTCCTACCTACACGGTTCCTTCAGACTTTGGTTTTAGGACATGATAATAAATTTCTGTTTTTCAAAGTTATCCAGTTTATGGTCATTTGTTATAGCAGCTGCAGGAAACGAATACCCCATTTTAAGATTCCCCCATTGCAGGTCACCTCAGAGTCCAAAATTTCATCTCCAGAAAGTATAGGATACCAAGAAGCAGGTGGCTACTATAACAAAAGCACGTATCTGAGGACCAGAAGACAATGCAAGCATCTTCCATCACCAAGCAGAATATGTCAACGCCTTCCAGTGGAGACTAGAGTCCCTTTCCTAGTTGAATGCTGAGCTCACTCTGGATATGAATGACTTCATGGACACTGTTCCTATAGTGCAAATACCTTTCAGAATCTCTTCAGAGAACCAGTTCCCTTGTTCAACTCAGTCTGTAGATTGAGGGACTCTAATCTGTAGACACAAGGATAGCTCTGCTATAGAACAATCAGCAAGAGTCAGACACATCTTTAGGAACTGACCAGAGGTAATTCACTCGGAAACACAATTCTTTATTTCTGGGTATGGCTTTTTGTGCATTTTAATCTGTGCTCCCAACCCCATCTTCCACTGTATACTGTCTTACCCCTCAGCATCTCATCTGAGAGTGTTCTCACGTCTTAGAAACAAACTCATTTGAGCTGTTTTGGATTTTTCCTAGTAGGTCTACCTTTTAAGTGACAGAAGTAAAAACATGAGATAAAATTTATTATTATTTATTTTATTTATTTTATTTTTTATTTTTTTTGGTAGTGGCGCTGGGGATCGAATCCAGGGCCTTGAGTATTGAAAGTGCTCTACCAGTGAACTGTATCTCCGGTCCTAAAGTCTCTGAGTTGTAACAGATTGCAGTATAGGTTTAATATCCCTGCCTTAAAAATATGAAATCCTAAATACACCAAAACCCAAAACTTTATGAGTGCCAATGTTAAGTCATAAGTGACTTAACATGACATGTTGCAGTCAAAATGCAGGTACATAGAAAATATTGTTTAAAAATACCCGCAGTCTGTGTATATGAACCATAAATGAATTTCACGTTTAGACTTGAGTTCTACCCCCATGATACCTCATTATGTGTATGCTTAAGTATTACAAAATCTGAAAAAGTACAAGTCAAAAACACTTCTGGTCTCAAACATTTTGAGTAAAGGTTACCAACCTGTAAAATAATAGATACATTTCTGAGAAAAACTAGTTAGGAGGAAAAGGTTTATTTTCTGTTCATGTCTCAGCAAGTCTTTGCTTAGCTCTTGTGTTCTTTGCTGTTTTGAGGCGTGTATAGTTTCACATGAGATGAAATGGTTTCGTCTGGACCCGATGGCTTGTGTCTGCCTTTGGCCATCTTCCCTGCTTGTCACTTCACTTAGAAACCATTCTCCATCTCTTAGCACCCAGAGCCTCTGTCTGCCTTTGTCTTGAGAGACACGTGGCGCAAGTAGGGGTCTCTGTATACAGCTTGTCCCCAGGTCATTTCCCCCAGAGTAACATCATCCTTTCCTCCATACCTGGTAAGGAGTTGGCTTCCTTCTCAGTTTGCCCCTTGTGTAACTCTTAAACCACACCGCACCCTCTCTCCTCATGTGACTCTACACTAGCTGGTGTACCATCATGAACCATGATTGCTACAAGGCAGTATCCAGCTCTTAAACACCTCTCTGCATTACCTTTGATAACTTCAGTATCTTCAGCTATGGCCCATTTTACAGACCTCTGTTAGTCGTCTGACAAACATCAGTCACACTCTTACCTCTTTTTCTCTTAGATTTTACTAGTCCAGAAATCTCTGCCTTGGTCTACCTCCTGCCTCATCTGGTGCTCTCATCTCCCCACTCCCTCAAAACAGCCACCCAGCTTATTCGCTCTCCCAACCCCAGTTACCGATTCCCACTTCACTTCTTCCTGCTTCATGTTTCCTAGCTCAAATCACAGTCAGTTTTTGTTTGCTGTTTGTTTGCTTTGAGACAAGGTCTTGTTGTGTTGCCTTGGATGATCTGGAACTTACCGCAAGCAGTCCTCCCACATTAACCACCCCAGGACCTGGAACTGTAGACATATGCCACCACACCTGGCTAATGGCTAATGTCACAGTTGTTATTGTTTTAAATACTATCTGATCACAGCCTGAAATTTGTTGTTGCCTCTGTTTTGAGTTCTGAAAATTGTTTTATCCCAAGCTTCAATCTAGGATTAGTAATTTTTCTTTTTCACCTGTCTCAGCCTACAAAGATGGTAAAAAAGTAAAATATATAAAATGAAATGTAGTGGTCAGGAAGGTTCAGTTGATAGCAAAGATTTTTGAGCAGGACTTGAAGGAAGCAAGAGGGTGAAGTATGAATATAGCTGGGGAAAAACATTTTAGAAGGAGTCTCAAATGAAAAGGCCCTGAGATAGAAATACGCTTGACAGATTTGAGAAGTAGTAGAAGTAGCCAGTGTGACTGAAGTGGGGAAAGATACGACTGACTTAATGAGGGTAAAGGAGGGAAAAAAGTGAGTTCAGGTCAGGAGCAGGAGCCAGGTCTGTGGGACTTGGTGGGCTGTAGTAAATAGGAGCTTTGAGTTTTATGTAGGCTGAGTTCTGGTATCAAGGGTTTTAAGCATAGAAGTGATTTTAAGGGGCTGAAGGAGAAAGCAGGGAAATCAGACAACAGGAGTATTAGAAGTGGTTGTAGTTTGAAAATAAATCTGCTGGGATTGACTTCTTACAGACTGAAATAGGAAGGGCAGTGTGTGAAAGAACCAAGGGTAGCAAGATAGGCACTTGTGTGCATACATCCACCAGCTAAGAGTCTTTGCAGCCGACTGGAAACGTAATTTGCTAATCTAAAGGCATGCAGAGAAGAGTAAGTTTGAAGAAGAGTAGACATTTGATTTTGTACGTATTAGCCTACTTATGCAAGAACTGTGGTGTACATGGTCCTGGACACACACAGTACCCAGAATGATGCTTTGTACACAGTTGATGCTTATCATTAATATCGATTCACTGAATTCAGCTTTTATAAATATGTGTATTTTTCAGTTTTAGTGCCTTAGTGCTGGCTTTCTCATTATACCAAAGAGAAAAGCTCATTAGGTTTATAAATAGAAGATAAATTTGAGCCATGCCTTTAGAAATGAATGTGGCACTAACCTTGCCAGAGTGTTTTGATAATCTCTTCTCTGAATGCTGATCATCAAGTTCTTTTAATAAATAGGGCCTCTCGAGAATGTATGCTTAGATATATAAAAGCAGAATTTATTTGTGATTACGAGGCTCCATTATTGGGTATATGGTGTGGTTCTTCTGTCGTGGAAACGGCACATGATCAGGGCATAGAATAAACACCCATGGAACTACCGCTGTTATTTTATGTAAGAAAGTATTTCCAGTAGAATGTGAAAAGCCACGTTTGGCATTCTTAGCTGCTGAATTCCACCTTCCTTTACCAAGTGTCTTTGTAGTACATAATTGCTCCAGGTGTAGTACATAATTGCCGCTCTTAGTAATTTTCCAGGTTTTGATCTTCAGTACTGATGTTATGTTCTTTTGCAGATCCATATATTTCCTTGCTCCTTGTTTCTCTTTTGTACTGAAATAACCTGTGATATTTGAAATGTAAATTGTTTGATCTTCCAGTTTACGTCTTTAGAGCATTTGACAAGATTCTGAAATGCTTTTAATGAGCTGTGTATGTCTCCTTCTTGAGTTACGATAACAAAGTTCCTATGGTACATGAGACTGACTTTTTTGTCTACTGGTTTAGGTATTAATGCACTTAGAATTTTGAAAAGTCAATTACATAGTGTGGGTGTAGAAAACAGCAATTTAGGATAGTGACCTGCAGTTCTAGTGTCCAGGACTATTAGGTAAGGAATAATTAGACACGCCATCTTGGTACTGTGTTACTCAGATGCGCCTCTGTTACCTTATTATCCCTATTGTGTCTCAACCACTGCTACATATTAATAGATGACTCATCTATATGTAGAAATTTTCATACCTTTAGAAGCTGTTGTAAAACTTATGTCAGGGTCTGTTTTGGGACTGTATTTCCTGCCATGAACCCCTTAATAACCTGAGTGGGTCTGCTGCTCAAGATGATTTTGGTAGCTGTGAAAAAAAGAGGACTTACCTTTAGGTGGAAGATGACTATATACAATTTGCGAAAAAAATTAAATATTTTTTAAATTTATCTTGGTGCAAGTAAATCATAAATTGTGTTTGAATAGCTTTAATTTTTATATTCCTTTGCTTATTGCAAGTGAGTAAAACAATTAGGGAAGCTCTCTGGACCTGCTCATTTGGCATGGCAATTAGATGGCAGATATATATATATATATATATATATATATATATATATATATATATTTTTTTTTTTTTTAAGAAATTTTTTAACAGACACCAACAGAGCTCACTGCTGTTTCCTCTCCTAAAGCATATTTTAAAAACAATTGGTGTAATTAAAGGAAATATATTTTCCTATCTAAAAATCCAAGCTGTATTTTTTAGATTACTTATTTTTGAAAAATTAATTTTCTTATGATGCACTCTTTAAACAGTGTATGGATAAGTTCTTTACATGGGGGAAAGTGAGCTTAGAGAGGCTTATGTGGTCAGTTTCACTGTGAAAAATCCAAAATGAAGAAGTACATCCTTGGTATCAGATGTGGTTGCCTGCTGTCTGTCTGGTTTTCTTTTTCATTTGTGGCATCCATTTTGTCTTCCTGGAACAGACTGTGATAATGAGTGCCTTCTGCGTGCCTGGGTTACAGTACTGGGAATCGTAATCTGGGGATGTTTACATCCAGCGGAAAGGATGTTTGCAAAAGGTGTTAATAAAGTACGGTGGTTTGAAGGTTGCTTTTAGTTTTTTTTTTTTTTTTATTTTGTGGCGGGGTCGTGGTACTGGGGATTGAATTCAGGACCTCATTCATACTGGGCACGCTCTCCCATTGAGCTACATCCCCAACCCAGAGTGGTGTTTGCATGTGTCCCCCGAAGTTTATATGTTGGAAACTTAATGCAACAGGCTTCAGAAGTGGGACCTTGAAGAGGTGATTGCATCCTGAAGGCGGCACCTCACGAGTGCAGTTATCACGGGAGTGGGTTCCTCACACAGGGTTTGACACACACGCTCCCTTTGCCCTGCTGTCACGGGATGATGCAGCACAAAGGACCTCACCAGGTGGACTTCCCAGTCTCTGGGTCTCTAAGGAAATAAATTTCTATTCTTCACAAATAAACCAGTCTCAGGTATTGTTATATAGCACAGAACTTATGAAGACAAGGAAAATGGTTAGGAAAGCCTTGTGAAGAGACAGCATAAGAGAGGAGGCCTCAAAGTTGAAAGGAAGCTACTCACATGAATTATGGAATGATTATGTTCCAGGTGGAAGTAATAGGGAGCTCAGAGGCCCCAGCCATTTCCTCTCAGCCTTTTGGCTAAGATCAAATGCGAAGGCCCCAAGAAAATTAGACTAAAGGTAGACTAGGGTAGTTGAAGTATAGTATGCAGTGGGGGGCCTCAGCGTTCAAAAAGGAGGAAAGGGCTTGTGGGACATGTTAAAAATTAAATGTGGATTTTATTCTAAGAATGGGTGGAAAGTCATTGCTGGATTTTAAAGGTGGAAACTGCCTAGACTTAAAGGCTATCTTCTGCTGCCTTATGCAGCTGGGGTCTAGGCAGGATAGGTTTTGCACAGGGGCAGCTCTGAGGAGCCTAGGACAGTAATTTCAGGCAAGTGTGCTGTTGGCTGCACCATGGTGACCACTGTGGAAATAAGAACTAGATGAATTCATGTGGGTTCATGATTAACTTGAGAAGTAGACTTAGCAGAACTTGGACCTTGGGTGATACATTCTTTTTAACAAAGTTCTTTTTATCTTTACCAACTCATTAACTAAAGAATGGTCTTGATATTTTTAAATATTTGTTTGTTTTTTTAAAATTAGCGAGGTGGATCATGTTTTGTTTTGTGTTTACTGGTTATACCAGGAATAGAGCCCAGAACCTCACACAGGCTAGTATTTTCTATATATTTTTGCTTGTGTATGATGTGATTGGCCTATTTGTAATCTGTTTAAAGTATTTTCATCTGATTTTTAGAGTTTCTATTTGCAGTCTGACAGATTTTAACTTGCGTTGCTTATATTTTTATTTATGGAGTATTTGACTGTGTTTTTAATGGTGTTTTAAAGCTGTGACTGACACACTTGGTTTTACATGTATGCTAATGTTAGAGACTATAAAACCTTTTGAACTTGAGAAAACATTTTTATGTGTAACTTATTTTGAACTTTAGTTCTTTCAGTTTCAAAATAACATTCCACAATGATACACATTTAGGGCTTTTCAAGACTAAAGCACTCATTTTTTTTATTTTCAAGAGAATTTAAAAAAATAAAAATGATACAGAATTTCAAGATGAGATGATAGGAAATTGACAATGGTTATTATATTGCATATTGCTGTCTTCAAAATAGTTGCTCAAATTACCAGATGTAGACATGCAAAATTGATCAAACAACATAAATACTATTCTTTTCAGTGAACTAATAGAACAAGGAGTACAATTATCTTAGCTATCTTCTATGTATGTGTATATATATATATATTTTTTTTCCCCCTTAATTCTTTTCTCCTTTCAACATCCTAGTTGTTCTTTCCCTTTGAGCAGTTGCTTTCCCTTTCACAATCTCTTTTGTACCTTTTGAATCTTATTCTTTCAATTTCTTACACTAGCGAGACAATACAGTGTTTACACATTGAAGTCTGACTTATTTCACTTGTGAATATCATCTCTAGTTGCATCTATTTACCTATGAAAATCTTGAGTTTATCTTTCTTTATAGCTGAGTAGCACTGCATTGTATAAAATACAACATCTTTTTTATCCATTCCTCAGTCCATGGGCATTTGAGTTGTTTCCAAGATTTAGCTATTACAGATTGTGCTACTGTAAACATAGGTGCACATATATCTCTGTGATGTGATATTTTCAGTTCTTCTGGAAAAATAACCAGAAGGGGAATATTTGGGTCAGATGAGACCTCTAATCTTAGTTTAGTGAGGAATCTCCACACTGATGATGGGCAACAGTGGTTGCCCCAGTCTGCACTCTGAACAACGAGGGAGAACGGATCCTTTTTCCCCACAGCCCCACCTGTATTTGTTATTGGATGATTTTTTGATGATAACCATTCTTTCTGTAGTAAGATGGAATCTCAGTGTTGTTTTAATTTGCATTCTTTGAATGATCAATGATGTAGAACATTTTTTCATGTATTTATTTTCCATTTGTGTTTCTTCATCTGAGAAATGTATGTTCATCTCAGATGCCCATTTTTGGATTGGGTCTTTGAATTTGAGGGGCCTGATTTTTTTTAATTCTTTATATGGTCTAGATAGAAGTTTATTTGACCTAATGCAAAATAGCCTTAGCTATGATTGTTCAGTTTTTAAAATTTGTTTTAAAAGTTATATCATTGTTAATTTCACAACCGTGAGATTTTATGTAATTAATTTACAATTAAATGTTCACCATTTAAAGTTCTTGTTTTGTTGCACTGAATTAGACTCATAGAAGCAAGAGAATAAAGCTTATTAAAGTTGTGTTTAAAGCCAGAATAAACATTTCCAGCCAAGATTTTAGGATTAGTCCCTCCAACAAACTTTGTGCTAGTCACTGTGTGGATTCTTTTTCTTCTCTGAGGTCCTAGACATGGCTTTGTAAGATTGCAGAATAGGTCATGCAGTATGTGTGGAAAGAAAAACTGGGAACTTTAGCCGTGTTGCTAATTGGATAGTCACTACATACATGCATATTAAAATCACATGGTTGTCGCTGGAGTGCCAGTTAACAGTTGATGAAATGGGCTGTGGTTCTTGCAGTTTCATTACCTGGTTGTGTCACATGTGCACAGGTCCTCTGTTAGAAGATTGCCTGAAGATCTTTACTGAGAAGGGAGGCCTCTGAGCATGTAATATCATTGACGTTCTGCTGCCCCCTGGTGGTGCTGCTCCTTTGTCCAAAGCCAGAGCTGTGGTCACTTGACAGCCTGAAGCCTGATCTGTGGGCTAGTGCTGACCTACTTACATCGTACATAAGGTTCCTTTCTAATCAGCTGAGCTTTGGTGCTCTTAATTATTAGTAAAACAAGCTCAATGAAGATACGACCTTGAAATTTGAGGAATTGGTTACCAGATCCTAGTTAGTGAACAGGAAATCACAATTACTGATGCTGGAGGAAAGTTAGTGAATTCATAGGTACTTACTTTTAAGTGTTGCTGTAATTCTGTGGGGTGACCTTGTTTGAGTGTGTAGATGATGGTATAGGAAATCTCTTACTTTCTTTGGAATTCTTGATCTTGTTTTACCTCCAGGAAGAGACAGAGAGATAAACATGGTAGGGGCATGCCCAGTGGCTTTTGTGGCAGATTCCCACAGAGTATGTATTGAAGAGCCATAGAATTTACTTATTTGAATATTCTGTGGTCTGAAAATAGTGTAAATACTCCTTAGCTACCAAAATATGTACTAGGAATTTATTTTGGAAGAATCTTAAACTTGATTTCTTCTATCTGGGTCTGTGTGTGGTTGCTAAGTTTGAAATATGGTGTTAATCCCCAGGGTCATGTTTTCTTAAATTAGCTTTCCTTTTTAACTTCACTGAGTCAAAATTATAAGTGTACCTTGGTACATGTTTTCTCAGTGAAATGGAAAATTTTGGTTACCTAACTAATCGGTGTTTTTAATACTCAGTAGACTATAAAAATTTACCTAAGTGCAAATATGATTTTTAATTTTTTATATTAATCAACAGACTGCTTTTTTCTTTCAGCTTGTTTTCAATGTTATCAACACTAGTAGTCCCCGATTTAAAAACTGAACGTATACTTCAAAATACAGTAGTTGCTTTTTATTATCTGTGTTAGTCATGGTGATTAATCATTAGATTCTCCAATCAATGTTTTAAAGTTCATGGATTATTTAAAGTGACCATGCTTCTCAATAACAATATTCATGCCTTTGACCAAGAATTTCTAACTACTTCTAGATTTCAGAAGCATTCTAAAAGAAAGTAATTTAGAAACTGAAGTATTCAGTCAGAACATGTGATGGTATATGAGAGAAGGGAAAATATATTTGAAGTCTGAACAGAATTAAAAATACAGGAAATGGGTACTATTTATAAAATAAAGCAAAATGTTTTGGTAACATTATTCTTATTGTTTATACAGAATAATATTAAAAAGGCAACATTGCCTAGTAGAAGGTCATGATAGAAAGTATAATGAAAATTCTGATTTTGAATGTCAAGAGCATTGTATAGTACGTCCCAGTTGTCTCCTCTGATTAGGCACAGAATTCCAGTAAAGAAGGTAAAATAGGCCTTGGAGAAGTGGTAGTTGAGGCAAGATGGAAGGAAACACAACCAAGAAAGTGAAAAGCAGGGTGGAACATTTGCCAAGATTTTTGTTGTTGTTGTTTTTGTTTTCCCTTTCTTGTTTAAAATAATTCATTAATATGGAATAAGAATAAACTTTTAAAAATATTTTCTGCCACTGTTTTTAGACATGTTATAAACCTTTTCAGGGACAAATTGTGTGCCTGTAGTTGTGAGAAATTTTCTTAAATGATTTCTTCGATTATTTTTAAATTTTAAAAAATTTAAGAATCTTTGCCAGGGATATAACTCAGCAGCATAGCACCCAAGTATCAAAAAAAAAAAAAAAAAAAAAACCTTCGATGTTCCTTGGGTACCATTGAACTTAAATGGTCTTTTCTCTCAATTTTCTCTCTTTTCTCTCTTTTCTCTCAATTTCTCTCAATTTTCCAGCTTTGTTCTACTTTTTGAAAGATTTTTGAAAGATTTTTTCAATTTTATTTTCTGTTTGTCTTGATTTTTAAAATACAATAAAGTTCTGTGAACTTTTTAAAATTCCTTTTTTAAGTACCATTTTTTTCTTTTTCAAAATCTGACTTTGAGAATATTAATCATTTTTCTCAACATATCATTAGCCTACCTACTCTGTTTCTAAGTTCTTTTATGCGTGGATGTTGGGAGTATGGTTGGTTTCTGTCTTTTGTGTTTATTAAAGAGTTTTTCTGAATTTCTCACAGCTTGTTTTGTTTTTGTAGTTATTTCATCTGTATTTTAAAGCAAACTAATAAAACTATGTAGAAGTTCTTCACACGAAGGTCACTTGTTTATATGTGATTTGGTACAAGGTTATCAGTGTGCTTAGGTCTTTTCTCTCAAAATTTCTGAGGAGTCTCTTTGAACGTATTCTTAATGCCTAATGAGGTAAGGAATAAGGACAAAGTCTGCTTTTTAAAAATTTTTTTAGAGAGAATATAACAAAACAAAACAATGAGAACAGTCCTGGATTTCAAAAACAAGACAGTAAGAAATCAAGAATAGTTACTGTCTTGCATGTTGTTTCGCAAAGTTAATCAAACAGTATAAGCACTAAATTGTTTCTTCACTTGAGTTGCTGTCATTTCAGAAATTTCAGGTGTGTGGCTTCTAATTTCTAATATGTTTTATGTCTCCTGGACTTGTTTTGGGTAAGATACAGGGATGCAAAATAATCAAACCGTGTAAGTGTTAAGTTGTTCCTTGGGGTTTTTTTTGTTTGTTTGTACTGGGGATCAAACTCAGGACCTGGAACTTGTCAGGAAGATGCTTATGCCACAGAGCTAAATCCCCAGTCACTAAATAGTTTCTTCAGTTGCTATCATTTGTGAAATTTCAGGTGTGTGACTTCTAATTTCTTTTGCGTCTATGTCTCCTGGACTTGTTCCAGGTAGGCTGAAGGTCTGAGATCACACCTTGCTCCTTTGTTTTGATGTTTTCCTGTGTTCCTCTGAGTCTGCCAGATGCTGAGTCCCAGGGGGCTTCCTGCACTGGCTGCCCATCCACAGTGCAGGTTATTGAGCTAGGCCTCTGGGTCCTTCTCATCCAAGGTTCCCTGGGTGTCTGAGAGGTGTGGAGCTCACCGGTGTTCCTGTATGGCTGGGCCTTAGTGCTTGGCCCTGGTCTCCTGTTGCAGCTGCTGCAGGCTCAGTGGGAGGTGTGGCTTCTTCAGAGTCTGCTTTTAACCATCTGTTTGAATCTTTAACTTAATGCCTTTTTGATAAAGTGCTTTGTTTTATGTCCTGTACTCTAGAGACTATTTCTCTGGTTTCTGGAGAATAAATTTAGTCTTCTTTAGTGTGCGGGAGAGGCAGCTGCCCAGTTGTACAAAGTGGAAATGTAGAACTAACTTCTTAAATTCAGACTTTCAGTCAGTCTTAGCTCCACCCTAACTGCCACTCTGAGTTATCCGATGCCACCAATTCCTCTGACTTACAAGTCTCCTGTTACGTAAATCAGATTGCTTGAACTCTGTCCAAGTCCACTAGCTCAGTCTCTACTAATCAGTCTGCTTCCCAACTTTAAAGAATGTTGTGATTTTCTCCTTTTTAATTTCTTATCTTTTTAAAAATTACTACCATCTCCAAAGAGTTTTTGGAGTCAGTAAAAATGAATGAATTTTTAGTTAGATACCTGTTTTAAATTGTTTATCTTTTGACTCACAGGGTTCAGTTTTCCTTGTCTCTCTTATGGCCTCTCTCTCATGGGTGTTGGATTGTATAATATCTTTAATGTTTGAAAAAGCTGGCCAATGACTTTTATAATTACCTTCTTTATATTTTTGCTGATTTCTTCTTTTGACTTCCCTTTACCTTTTTGCTGTCGTTTTAATTGAGGTATCTATCCAGAAACTTTTTCAGTACTTTCTTTAACCATACCATGTTAAATGTTGTATTTTGTTCTTACATTAAAATTTCAGTTTTTAAAAATCTTTTGAACCTGTTTTATTTTCTCAGATTCTTAGTTTGATAGTTTGATAAATGTCCGTTTGTAACAACTGCCAGGTCTCCTTCCTTTTGGATCATTCTGGAATTTATCATTTTCAATTATTATTCGTTCTCAAATGAGATTACTTTTTTCATGGGAGTTTCCTGAATTCTAACTTGTTGAGGGTCTCTAAGGAGATATTTTGTGCTTATTTTTCTTTTGTATTTACATTAATTTCTTGTCTTGAACGTCTGTACCATTTAGGTAGGGTGACTTTGGACTTGATCTTACTGTATGCCAATTTCATGGGTCCAGTTTTTCTGGTCTGAAAGGGGTTCTTGCTTTATTCCGGGGTCTTACTTCTAGGTACCTTCCTCAAACTTGCCCCTTCCCTGGCTGGGATTCCAAACTCTCAACTTCTAGTGTTGCTCTCTAGTTTCTTTCTGGGCCAGTAGTGTTATCTTGTGTCTCTTCCACTTTGGTTTTGAAATCATTGCCTAGTACCTGGGATATTCTTTGTCTTTATTTTGAAAATAATTACAGTAAAAACTTCAGCAGTTATATTTTATTAATACTTTTATGCTTGATATACAAAAGTAATACACATCACTGGATTCATGTTCTGGAACCCAAAACCATCTCTTTTGCATTCTCATTTATTCACGTATTCAGTGTATATAGGTGTATGCTATGGATTAGGCTCCAAAGACTTGAAGGCAAATGAAATCAGGCTTTATTTAGAGAGATGATAAGCCAGAAAAAAAGGTCTAAATAAGAGGGGAAAATCATCCCCTGAAGGACAAACAGCTAAGAAGGCTTACACTGCCTGGGTGTGAGGGGATCTACTGAACTATCTGAGCATGGGTACAACACAGGCCCAGACCTTACAGGGGCTTGAGAGGTCACCATAGTGAAATAGGCCATTACGGAAGAGCAAAGCCAAGGAGTTGGCAGATCATCCCACAAGTCATGGGTAGCCACCTGAATTCTTGAGCGTTAAGTGAGGAGATCAGATTATTTGTAGAACTAGAAAGGCCCATCTGAGAGCAGATGGCAGTGGATTGCAGGTGGGCCAGCCTGGAGGTGAGCCCAGAGGTTGATTAGGTACAGGGGATGAGGCAAGTAACAGTTAAAAAGTGAGACTGCCACTGGTGGTTTTAGTTGCTGTGGTTGATTGAGTTTTTTTGTTTTTTTTTTTGTTTGTTTGTTTGTTTTGCTGTTCAAAGATTGAAGTTTAACTGCATTGGGCATGACTAGTCCCTTGTTGTGACAGCCTCTCATCATAGCCTGTTCTCTCTGACCAGCTTGACTGCATGTGCCTAGCCTGACAAAGTGTCTCAGAAGGAGTTGCTACCTGGTAGAGTGGTGTCCCTACCAGCCCTTTTGCTTAGGACGGCATCTCCCAAGGCTGAGAAGACCCAGGGCTGAGGAAGGCTCAGTGTACGCTGGGCAGTGACCTCACTCCTGTCCTGTGACACTGGCTCTACCACCTCCACCTCCAGGCGCCGTCCCGCCCCGTTTTCCTGGCTGACCACTGTTGAATTTTTCTGCAGGAAAGGGAAGATGCTTCCTTTATATGTCTTAAAAAGCTATTCTTAGGCTCCTACAAAATCTCATGTCAGATTTCTAATCTTTTTTCGGTGTTCTACAGGAACACAGGGGTATTTTCACTTTAAAATGAACCTGGCCCTGCTGATGCCTGCCTTAGAATACTGAATCAAAGTTTATTAAAAACAGAACAGGAAAGCGTAACCTCATCTTTTCCCCAAGCCATTTGCTTTATTTTTCCACAACCATGGTTTACTTTCCTGATGAATTTAGAGGTATATGTGTGTTTTTATTCTGACTAACCCAGCAGTAAATTAAAAAGATTTTAGCTTTCATTTGAGAAATGCGAAGAGTGCAAAGGGAAAGTGTTGTATGATAGGAATAGAAAACTAGAAATGCTTTTCTTGGGCTGCTTTGGACAGATAAGATAAGCACAGTACACACTGGCTCATGTGAGATCAAATGGAATTTGAAAACACTGGTTATGTCCTAACATTTTCCAACTGGGGCTAGAGTGAATCCAAGCCCAAGTACGCAGATTAAGTAGGCAAATATTATATTAGAATGACCTTACTGGCTTCAGACAGAGAGGCAGCTGATGAATTGAGTGGAAATATTATCTTCCAAGTTTTTGGTATTAGGGTTCTAAGACAGAAATCCCATGGGAAAACTATGGTGATTAGTTTTCAGTAGAGCTATACAAAATGTTTCTTATTGTAATGACAACAGGCGAGTTTTTTTTAAAGATGGTAGTCTTTTCCGCTTTGTAGCACCCTGGGTGGTTAGATACTGAAGGAAATTTAGATGAAAGAGTGTTCAAATTCTGATGGTTTATTGTTTTCTCTCTGAGACTATGGGAAATATATGAGACCTGAAATTTCTTCATGCGCTTAGGTTTGGATGTTAACTTTATCTTTGTTGGTGATTTGATTCACCTCCCAAGCCTGCTGGAATATGGAGAATTCTGGAACCTAATTGTATACAGAAGGCAAAGGTTTTAGTTATTTAGAGAAACTTACAAACCTGTTTCAGAGTTTTAAAGAAAGCTAGTATAGCAAGCATCTATATTTAGTTTTACAATGCAGTCTACATGTTTAAAAGCAGAATATACTTGAAAGAACGACCATAGTTTTCCCTTGCCAAAAATAAGTAACATGTATTTATTAGAGAAGGAGAAAATACTGAAAAGATGCAGAAAATATGTCCTACTTCTGTTACCCAAAGATAACGGTTAAGAAGATGCATAACAATTTGTGAACTTTCATACCATGACCTTTATTGTACTTTTGTGTTTATGAAGTTGGTATTGTTTTACAGTTCACTTGACAAAGCTGTGAATATGTGTCATCCTAAATACAGAAATATAGTACAATCTTCAGTGGAGGCTTAATATTCTGTTGTGTAACAGTTATCAGTTCCCACTGTAGAACTTTAGTCTATTTCTAATTTTTTGCTATAGTAAATTATTGTTTGGATTTTCTGGTTACTAAACGTTTATATTCACATCCCTTCACAAAATTACTCAAATTAGGGTCTCAGGATAAGGAAAGATGAATTTGCTGGTGATGGGACACTGAATAATAGATTTAACAGTTTTGTATTTCATACCCTCAGAGAATTAGAACTATGATATATGATATATAATGAGTAAGGCTGGTTTCTTGTATTATACCATTTATGTATTAATTTTGTTAACAAAAAATCATCTCTTTGGTACATTGAGAACTACTACATTCTAATGTATTTATCATATTTTGGGGAAAGGTCATAAAAAGAGAGGTCAGCCATTGAGGAGAAATACATTTTAGATACTGTGAAATCTAATTATTATCACAAAATAAGGTAAGAAGGGGACCAAAAGGTCTTCAAATGAGGCTCTTCTCACAACCTAGAGCAGTAATGGTGAACCTCTTAGGGCTTTAAGTGATAATGAACAGCCAGCTACAGAAAGAGTGCTATAGATTTGCCAGTACTGGCCAAGAGTCTTAACAGCCTGAGTGGACCAAAATGAAATCTCAGCAAAGTAGGTCAGCATATACTTAGTCTGAAGAGCCAGTTTCATAAGAAATGATTTTATTTGCCAAACAGAATTGGACTGTGTACTTGTGAGCATCGTATGAATAGTAATTTAAAATGAAGGGCAGTTTAAAGGTTAAGATACCAATTTACCTTCTAAAACATCTAAAGCTGTAGATTGAAATAAATATATAGGTTCTCTGGCTGATGTTTTATTCTTCAAATATATGTGATTTTATGAATTGTTTATTTAACTCTTCAAATGCTAAATAAGAAAATATGTGGGCTTCTTACATTGGCTTAAAGAAAAGCATTTAGTAGCTATCCAAATTGAGAATTAAACACCTCTCTCAAGTGTTTTAGTGGCCTGCATTGCCCTAAAAGATCGATTAGGTTACTGTTAACTTTTATGGAAAGTTCTAATAGATGTGAAAACCTTTATCTGAACTTGAAGCTTTTACAAAATCATTTAGTCTGTTTCATAGTAAAATAAAACCAATTCTTGATTTGTGCTGCTCTTCAACAGAGTATCCACAAGTAACTTTGTTATTGTAAAATCTGTGCTAAATATTACATGAACACCAAATTTTGATTTTGCATTGACTATAAGCTATTAGAGTAAAATTATGTATAATTTTGTATTGCATTTATTATAGAGCTTTGATGTGCAACACAGAAAGTTTAACTCACTAAATGTCTTTTAGACCATGTATGTACTGCTGCCTACTTCTTGTCATTTATCAGTATGTGGAAACAAACATTATCTTCCCCCTGCAGTTTCCTCACTGATATGCCAGCTGTGTTTGTTTAATCTTTTGTACATACTACTTTAGTCTTTTATTTTTTATTTTTATTTTTATTTTTTTTTGATACCGGGGATCAAACTCACAACTTTGTGCTTGCCAGGCAGGTGCTTATGCCGCTGAACTAAATCCCAGGCCCATACATCCTACTTTAAAAAGTAATGAAAATTGAATTCTTAATTTCATGATAGTAATTTTAAAATATATTCAATCTTCAAAGTGAGAATAAATTACACTCAATGCAGTATTTTCTTAGGTTTTTAGTGTATTACTTTGTTTGGCAAAGCACTGGGAGGAACATGTAAACTCTTTTTACTAATGAAATAAGTGGATTAATAAATTATCCCCGTATAGGAAACTGACACGCAGGAGTTAGAGTACAGGTTAATGATAAAATAGTAATTGGAGCTTGAAATTTCTCAGCAGTTGCTGCATAAATAGTTGTATGGTTCATTTTGTGATATTCTAATTCTTGAGAACTCTTGTATTTGGTTTGTAATTCTGGTTGTAGGTTTTTACTGTTTCATTTCTAGACAATGCTAGACAGCAAAGTAATAGAGTCCTTTTAGAAATTATAAACAAATATTTTTAAGTGATTTGTTTAGTTATTTTTGCCTGGTTAAATCCTTTTTCAATTACCAGAATAATTGTTTTTAACTTACTTGCTATTTTCAAAACCTATCTTTGATAATTAACTAAAAATAGTATATACCATGTTATGTAATATTATCTAAAGGCTTTTATGATGTTTAAGATCAAAATACCTTTTTAAAGAACCAACGCCAAATTGAATTTAGTGTGTTTATTTTTACTTAGTTGTTATCAGACAAAATGTCCTGCTAAACTTGGAACCTATAGTGAATGTGTACCTTTTATCCTAAAGAATGCCACTATTTTTTAAATGGACTGTTTAGTTTTTTTCTTCCTACATTTTCAGTTCTGTAACGCTGTCTTTCAGTGAGGGCGCTCTGGAAAGCATCTTGGGTCTTCATTTAGGCCCAGAGCCAACTTTTCACTGTATATGGAATTTTAGGCAGATCACAATCTCACTGGACTTGAACTTTAAAAATTATAGATGATCAGGAGTTTCCACATCTCTTCTGTCTCTCAAATATTGTTTTATCTTGGGGGGGGTATTTTTCTACTGTTATTTTTCTACTACTTTTCCCAGTTCTGAGAACTAAGCTACTAATATTAGTAACTTAGTTCTCAGAACTGGGAAAAGTAGTAGAAAAATAAAAGTAGAAAAAAATATTTTATATATATATATATAATATATATATATATATATAATATATATATTATATATATATATAATATATATATTATATATATATATAATATATATATATATATATATATATATATATATATATATATATATATAGTTTTTTTTAACAGTCTCCCAATAGTGCATTCAAAGTAGTTTTTCTGGGCAATGGTAGTAGTTGCTTTCAAAGTCCAGCTGAAGATACATTTTCTGGATCTAGATGTGAAAATATTTCAACTGTCCCTTTTCAAAAATGCCAAAGTATATCTAAACTGAATGTGTGAGCCGAGGGCAAAGTACCTTTCTTACCCTTTTGCTTCTACAGCATGCCACTAGACTCTGTGGACAGGTGTATTTGCATGACTTTTGATGTACCCAGTAACTGTCCAGCAATTCACTTCCACAGAAATGAGCTTTTGAAAACCCTTTTGTATTGTTTCATCATCAACTGCAGAAAAATCACATATGCCTTTGATTTCAAACTTCAAAGCTTGCCTGAAAATGAAGGTTTATTTTCTCCTGAAATGGGGACTGTGTCTTTACTCAAAGTGTCAGAATAAGTGGGCTTTAGAAGTAGCTGTTTCAGTAAATATTTATGAAATGTCACTATGGGCCCAGTTGCTCATCAGAAAGAAGATGGGACATTACAAAAGGGAGACAGAGATTATGAAGAAAGTCATGGCTTTTCATCCGTTTGAGTGACTGCGTCTGCATAGAGGCAGAAGCCTGCAGATAAGGCGTTTGTAAGCCTGTTTTTCAGAGGAGACCAAGGTTACCAGGAGTTAGAGAACTTTGTCAACAACGCAAATAGCATTCTCTCTCAAGTGGGCTTCCCTGACTCATATGGCTGGCACTCTTTCCACTGCGCCATGCATCCAGCATTCTGTTGTGTGTCAAGGTGTCAGGTGTTGGTGATGTAGGATGTAGTCACTCTTTTAAACAGAATAGGAAAGACTTTCAGAGAAGCTCTACCAAACAATAAAGGAAGGCTCTGGGTTTGTTGGTGGAAGGGGAACAGAGAATTGAACATCGCAGGGAAGCACAGGGGTTCTCGTAGGGAATGGTTTTGTTCTCTGAGTTAATGGAATCCATTAATTTGAGTTGCTTTCTCTGAAGAGTTGCCTTCACAGGGTTGGTTAGTATTCCTTTACTTAGATGATGGGGCAGTGCTTTCAGATCTTCTCAAGGAAACATGTTAAGTACAAAGAGAATCACTGGTCAGTGTTGAGTAGTTTTCAAAGCATTTTTGTTTACCTTATTTTAAAAAGCAAAACAAAAAAAGGGTAGAAATGATACAGAATTTCAAAAAAGTAGGGAATTAACACTAGTTAATATATTGCATATTGTTATCTTAAAAGCAGTTGTTCAGGTTATAAAATCTAGGCACAAAAGTGATCAATCAAAAAATGACAGCACAAATTGTTCTTTTTGATGAACTAACAGAGATTAGTAGTGCAGTTATTTATCCAGCATACATATACATACATACATACATACATACATACATTTATATATGTTTACCAACATACATATATTTTCCTTTCTTTCTTTTTTCCTTTCCCCTATCCCAGTTCTGTTCTTTTAGCAGCACAGTTTATAATAGCTAAATTTTTTAATCAACCAAAATACCCATAAACTGCAGAATGGATAAAGAAGATGTGGTATTTTTATACAATGTAATATTACTCAGCTATAAAAAAGGATAATCTTGAGGCTTTTATACGTAAATGGAGGTAACTTGAGACCATACTCATAAGTGAAATAAATCAAACTTAAATTTATAAATATCATATTAACTCCCTAGTATAAAAAAATAAAAATCTGAAAGAGTAATAAGATCCAAAATATACAATAGATATTATAATAATGAAAGGGAAAGAAAGTGCTCAATGCATATTTAGTTATTCTTAGTAAATATACTGCTAAAGATGTTGCATATCTTCCCCCTGTGATCTTACCCACTTTCAGAACCAATTTAGTGCTCTTTCAGAGAATACAAATAATCAGGAAATCAGTGGTTCCTAAAACTATCACATTTGAGAACTGTGGATTTTCCCCATAACTGGCTTCCCATTTCCACTGCTCATGCTCACACTTTACATTTTGAAGAGGCAGATTTGGAAGTCTAGTATCCTGACCTTTTCTTTTGCTTCCACAGAAGGAAGAATTTGGTTCAAAAATGAGATAAATTAATGCTTGGTCACCCAGAATCGTGGACAGCTACATGAAGTTTTAAAAATCTGCCCTGACCATCTTGCCAGAGGAGCCCCCATTCATGAGGCCCAACAGGATGAACCAGTCAAGGAAGGACAGTGTCCTGCCCTGTAGGACCAGTGACTGCTGACCTCCCAGAGCAAGCTGGTGACTGCATTGTTGTCTGCCAGTACAATGAAGGAAGTGGTTTATTGGTCACCCAAGAAGGTGGCAGACTGGCTCCTGGAGAATGCTATGCCAGAATACTGTGAACCTCTGGAACATTTCACAGGCCGAGAGCTGATCAATCTAACCCCAGAGGATTTCACAAAACCCCCCTTGTGCCGAGTCTCTTCAGACAACGGCCAGCGGCTCTTGGACATGATAGAGACCCTGAAAATGGAGCAACACATGGAAGCACACAAGAATGGCCACGCCAATGGGCACCTCAGCATTGGTGTAGACGTCTCCACCCCTGATGGCAGCTTCAGCATCAAGACAAAACCCAATGGGATGCCAAATGGGTATAGGAAAGAGATGATACAGATCCCTATGCCAGAACTGGAACGCTCCCATTACCCCATGGAGTGGGGCAAGACTTTTCTGGCTTTTCTTTATGCACTTTCCTGTTTTGTCCTCACCACAGTGATGATCTCGGTCGTCCATGAACGAGTACCTCCTAAGGAGGTGCAGCCTCCACTACCGGACACATTTTTTGACCATTTTAACCGGGTGCAATGGGCCTTTTCTATTTGTGAAATTAACGGCATGATCCTTGTAGGACTCTGGTTACTTCAATGGCTGCTCTTAAAATACAAGTAAGTAAAGTAAAAGTTCTTAAAATGTGATGATGGTGATATTTACACTCCAAAGTCTGGTTATTATTTGGAAATGAAAGTTACCGAGTAGTTGGCATCAAAGCACATTAATTACTCTTCCTTTCCATTTTAAACTATCTACACTGTTTAACAAAATGATGTTTGTCTTCTGTTTTTGTAAGATTCAGGGTTGGTGGTATAGCTCAGTGGTAAAGCACTTGCCTAACAGGCTCAATGCCCTGAATTGAAGTCCCAGGACTACAAAAAAAAAAAAAAAAAAAAAAAAAAAAAAAAAAAAAAAAAAAAAAAAAAAAAAAAAAAAAAAAAAAAAAAAAAAAAAAAAAGAAAGAAAGAAAGAAAAGAAAGAAAATTCATACAGAATTTTAGCCAAGACTCTAAGAGGTGATGTCCTGTTTTTATTTAACAAGAGAGAAAACCTTCAGATATTGTCAGAGTAGAAGCAGTTGAACAATAATAGACTAACCACTTAGTTTTTTTGGGGGGGGGGGCGTGGTTTGGTACCGGGGATTGAACTCACAATCTCAGGCTTGCCAGGTAGGCACTGTGCCGCTGAGCTATATCCCTGGCCCTAACCACCTAGGTTTGATTGGTATTATTAACTTATTAAATAGATTGTTGACAGCTGGCCCAAGTTCTATGCATAGTGGATAGCTTTTCCTACATAGATTTAGACATGGAACCTCGGTGATATACATTGAAAGATGTTTCACCGTGAGAGTTTAGAACAGCTGTTTCAAAGTGGCTTAGGTTATTGAGAAAATGACTTTGAGTCTTTTTTGATCTGCACTGAACACATAGCACTTGAAGCAGTATGGGGTTGTACATTCGAGTTTCTCAGGGTGGTAAGTAGGCACCTCTATTTGGATTTAGATGGCTTCAAAATAGTTTTCATGTCTCCAACTCTAATTTCAACAGAGAGCCACTGGAAGCTAGCTCTTTCCATGAGTAAATTAAGCACTTGTCCTTGGTTTTATGAGTAATTAAGTTCTGTTGCCATTGGTGTCTGATTCTTTTCTGATTGAAACATCCTTATGGCTTCCCTGCATGGGGATTGGAAATCAGTTTGTTAAAGAACTCAGTTTCTCTCTGTTTCATGATCACAGTGTGGTTGAATATTAAACAGATCATCTGAAATCAAGAAAACAAAAGGTGGGTGGAGAGTTTATGCTGAATTTCTCTTGACAGAAATGATGAGTTTTTTCCTGGTATGTTTTCTAAACTCTATTTATTATATATTTACAAGTGAAAATGAAGGCAGTTCCTGTATGTTTGCCAGGAAAGGGCTTGTTAACTTGGGTAAAGAATGTTATTGAAGTTTATTTGGGACTGGTTTGACAGACCTCCATTTTAAAAGAATTTTAACTGCAACTCATGGCCTGGGCTATACTTGGTTTGGAGGAAGACCTGCTTATGTTTCTTTAGTTTTGAGAGGATATATAATAGGAATAGGTTCTAGAAATAAGATACAGTTCTTTAAGTACATTCTTTGGGCTGCCAAACCTCAAGTCTTACTTTTGACTTAAAGCTTTTTGACTTTTCAACTTTATTTTTAAATCTTAAGTATCAGTTGGGGAGGAAAACAGCACACTTAGTGCTTTTACTTTATGAGGACTATGCTAACTGAAACTATACTTTCTAGTTTTGTTCCTGATGTTTGTTTTCTGTGGATTTGTTTTCTTGGTTTTCATTCTTATGTACATGCAAATAATTTACTGCCCCAGAAAATAAGTTTGACCTTCAGAGAAGTGTGACTTTTAAGTAATTGTATTCTTGTTCTAAGGAAGCAACCTAAGTATGATGCTGATTTCTTTAAAATGATCTCTTTTTTTGTTTTGAAGCTGGGAATTTTCCTGAAATCTGCTTATCCTTAAACTTTCTAATTTCATGTTTCCTTGGTGCTTATTGGCCAATAGTCATTTGAATATTTAAATTGTTTAAAGCTAGCTGTGGTGGTGCACAGCTTTAATTCCAGCACTCAGGAGGCCAGAAGTTCGAGGCCAGCCTTGGCTACGTAGTGAGTTCTAAGCCAGCCTGGACTGTATCGTGAAACCCTGTTGCAAAAAACTAAAACAGATAGATAGACAGCATTCTATAAGCCAGTTGATTTTTGTCTCATACAAAATTAATACCATGTAAGGATCTGGCAGCCTGGATTCCAGCCCTGGCCATAACCTGATATGCTAGGTGGCTCAGATAAATCTCTTAATCTCAGAAATGTTGTTTTTCTCACAGAGACAATGAGGTCTTCTTAGTTTAGATAGACTATGTTATTTGATTCTCACATTGTTGAATGGGCTGTTATGGGAAATGAAAGCTGACTATAGCCCTAGGCACCCCTCACCCCTGTTCTAGCAGCCTACATCCTGCTTTTCTCTTTCTTTTGGTCTCTTTTCAGTATATGTGACTCGCAGACATATAAGAGGTAGGGAGATACAGATTTATACATGGAGCAGCAGGTATTGATGAACTGCATTAAAACCTTTTTTAGTGTGAGTCCTCTCATGTCTAGTTCGTTGCCTATTGCAATATAGCAGTTCTGTTTATCTAGCGTTTTCAAGAAATGGATCCTTGTGGTTACGAGATATTCTTTCTAACAGATAGTTAGCAAAGCCTCTTGCTCTTTTTGTGTTTGGCTCTTGAATTTTGACTCCTGTTCCCTGTTTCCATTCCGAGGTTTGCCTCTTGCCAATTCGTTTTACTTAACTCCTCAGAATTAAACCTATTTGACTGGTAATTCCCTGTGGGGTACTTTACTTTGATTTTAAGACTCCTGGAGGCCTGAAAAGTCAGCCTTTTCTTTCTTTATATCTTCTACTTTTTAGACAAGAAACAGGACAAAACTGTAGAGGATGGTTTGTTAATTGAGGAGTGAGACCACTGGAATTTGACCAACATCTTTTTTAACCAGATCTTTGAGGTGGGGGAAAACCTTGATGCTGAATTTGTGATGTTTGTTTCTATCCTTATGTTGTACACAGTTGTACTTTACTGTTAAACATAGATTTTGTTTCATCATACTTTATCCTCTTTTCATTCTTCATGTCTCCCTATTGTGTCTGAATGTATTTATGTTTCTATATACATATAATAGCTTTCCATGATACTGAGAAGTGGAAAGCAATAGTAATGGCTGTCCTTGAACATTTTTGATTTTTAAAATTATAAATAATGTTGTCTCCTCATTTAGAATTGAACTTTCAAGCCACTGACTAGGAAAAATTCCTGGAAAATTTCTGCAATTGTGTCTGACTTCACTGCAAAACAGGTATCCCATGTTTTAAAAAACCACAATAAAGCATATATTAAATTTGAATATTTTGATAAAGCCTAAAGAGTTAAGAACTTTTCATGCATGGCTAAGTTGGGGCTAACACAGTGGCTGTCACATGTGTGTGATAAGGATAGCGCTGCGCTGTCAGAACATTGTAAACCCCCAACAGGGAAAAAGGCCAAGAAATAGAACCATCAAATTTTGAAGTCAGAGATTTTCTAGTCACCAGAGAAATCTAATGATTTTTTTTTTTTTTTAGTATGGTGATCAGGGCACCTTGGACTCAATCTGTCTAAAACCAGATTTGCTAGCCTTTTCTTCCAACTCATTCTTCCTCTTCTCTGACCAGTGGCACTTCCTACACACCTAAGGGAATTACTCATTTTCTTTTATCTGTATAGTCACTGGGATCAGCAGTTCTAATTCTGTCAGTTTGTTTTTGTTTGGATTTCTTGGAGACAGGGCCAGGCTGCCCTCGAACTTAGAATCTTCTTATATCAGCCTGTGAGTGCTGGGGTTACAGACGTGTACCACTGCACCCCACTAAGTCTGTTATGATTTCAGATATAGCTCCTGTTTTCATTCCTATTGTGCTCCATATCCGACTGCAGTGAGAATGAGCTCCTTAACCGGAAGCTCAGTTTTCTTTATAATTTAGCCTCAGTCTCTCCTACCTAACCTCTAGATCTTCCTCTACAGTTTGCTTCACATAATTTAAGCTCTGGTCATGGTCCATTCTGTTAGTTGTGTATATAGCTACACTGCTACATTTTAAGTTCCTTAAAGAGAACACTAGGTCCTATCATATTTACCTTTAAATCTTGATCTCTGATACAGAAACTGGAACATAGAAATACATAGAAAATGGTCATTTAAAACCTCATCCACATAACTTACTATGTGCCAGGCACTTGTAGACCTTGAATGGGCAAAGGACCCTCATGTTCTTTTGACAATTGTGTTCTGGCAAGGGTCAGGCGGGCACTAAACAAATGAACATCTGGCATTAGCTGCTCTAAGAAAAATACTGAGAAGTGCAGGAGTATGAAAGCGTAGGGGATTTTGGAAATAATGGAATGGGGCTCCTCTAGATAGAGTAATTAGAAAGGCCACCAGTGCTGTGGCAGTTGAGCAGTCACTTGAATCAAATGAGGGAGAATCTTGTGCAGGTGTCCACATTCCACAAAAGAGACACAGCAGGTCAGAGTTCCTGAGCCCTACCTAAAGAAGACTCCAAAGCCCATGTGACTCAGAGATCTGACAGAGACGAGTCAGCAAGATGTGGTCAGTGGTCAGGATGAGTATTGGGGGAGAGGGGTGGAGGGTGGAAAGTGGATTTGTTTGGAAGCCATTAGAGGAAATGCTGTGCGCACACCTGTGTTTTAGAAGAATGACTGTTGCTGCAGTATAGAGAATAGGGAAGTGGGAAGATTGGTTTAGACACCACTGCAGTGGTCCAGGCAATGGGCTTGAATAAAATTTAATACCCAGTGAGTAAATTTTGTCCTAGGTGCTAGAAGTGGAAGAGCTTTTTCTAAAAACCTGGATCCTGTTGCTGTTACAGCTTTCCGTCTTTTGGAACTATGGCTCCGGCTGCCAATAGTGTCTTTCTCATACAAGGCTTTTGAATTCACTTAGTTTTTCTATAGAATTTACAACAGGAGATGGAATTTACAACTTTGAGAGCCTTCACAACTTTACTTGAATTTTTTTTCAGAGCAAAGTCAAGTCATGCATATCCTATATGTTTTCTGCCGTGGCTTTTGGGTCAGAAAAGTTGCCTAAAGAAATAGTATAAATCAGTTGGAGGAGGGGGGACAGGTTGTATAAAAATAAATATTATACAGAGCGTATTAGTCCATTGGTAGTGAAAAGAGTTGAAGGAAATGGAAAAAGGGATATTGGACATTTGGATTATGAGACAGAGATGAGAAAGCTTAGTGGAGAGATATTTTAGGGAGCGGGTAGAACATTCTATTACAAACAGTTGTATGGAATTAGATCAAAACTGGTGAGGTAGAAATGGTCACTGAGTGTGTTCTTTGAAAACTGATCCCATGCCAGAAGGGAAGGAGCTAGGGAAGGGAAATAGTTAGACAGAACCTACTTAAGGCCTTCAGTGACATTTATATTTAGAACTGTTCCTGGGGGCTTTGTTGATGCTGCAGGAAGGAACAAGTAAAATTTTCCAGCGTGATTTAGTCTCTAGGCCTATACTCTGAAAGTACAGGGATGGGTTTTTAGATGTTCATCAGTACTCATATATTTTATGTTCATGGTTCACTCTGGGAACGACTTAATTTTTGTCTTTTACTTTACTTTACTTTACTTTACTTTACTTTACTTTACTTTACTTTAGGTACTGGGAATTTAACCCAGACACTTGTATCTAGTCTACCACTAAGCTACACCTCCACCTTTATTTTCTATTTTAATGTCTGATAAAGTTTCTGGTTGGGGAATTTGTTTTGTAGGTTTCTGCCAACAAAAGATTACAGCATTTTCCTCTTCTCTGTAGCTGGAATCTAATTTCCAAAGATAGAATCTTGGGGCTGATTGGCAACCACTGCTGTCAGATACTAATGTGATTGTTTTGGGTTGTACTTTATTTAGCAGACTAGACTCTTCACTAATGTTTACCTTTCATTTTACTCTATTTCATCAGTGTCTCTTTTCACATTAAGTTGAGTAGTTTATAATCACAGATGCTGTCAACATTTTTTCATTGTTTTTATATCTTTGATGGCCATCTCTGAAAGCAGGTCTTCCCAGGTTCTTATTCCATGATTTGTTTTCTAAGTTTCAGAGGAGCCTTTTCTTAAGGTCAGTTCACTTTATTATAAATGAGCCTTGTACTATGGTAGGCCAGAAGGCTAATCTCTAGGGTCAGACTTCAGACCATTTTCACATTTAATTATTTACCAGGAATTGCCAGAGAATGTGTGCTAGGGCTGTAGCAGTGAGCAGAGTGCTTGCATAAAGGTGATGTTCAGGGGAATTTTTGTTTGTTCTCACAGTAACGTCTGTTTTCCCGAGTGTGTTGTTCAAACTGTCCATGTGCAAAATGTGCAAGGCAAAATTCCCTCATGTTATGGTGGCTTTTTTAGACCTCCCTTCCATTATTTAATAGGCCAATAACCTGTCATATTGTTTTCCAGCAATAAAATAAGATTAAGAGCTCAGGAGTTGTCTCTTCCCTTTTTCTTACTTTTACACATGTAGCTGCATCTGTCCTATATTTTTTCAGAGTCTCCGTTATTCTGTTACTTTTCCTCCATGTTCTCAAAAATTATTTTAATCCTTTTCAGGAGACACATTCCAAACTAGTTGATGTTTGCAAAACAAGAATTTTTTTTTTTTTAACATACACTGTCATTTGTCCAGTCAGTTCTTAAAGTAAGCAGTGTTAGTCTCTTTTTTCACTTAGGTACCCAGTATTTGGAGAAGCTGTTGGCTTTCTTAGCATCTCACAGAACAATACACTAGGTGGGAAGGGTTCTTCTATGTAAGTTCAATCAGTGTAGAAATTTCCTAATGTAACAAGTGCTTGTCCTGGATATGTAATTTCTTAGTGGATACAGTGGCATAGGTTCCAAAAGCATAAGACACTTGGAATAAAACATCGCCTTTTTGATCCTAAGGTTTATATGTTATCTCCCATCTGGAAGACACATGCATGCACCCTGCCTACCCTGATAACTGTCACCTATCGCTGCTTCCCTATGTATTGTAGAAAGTATACTTAGCTCAGTCCAGGCTGACTGCTCTCCTGTAACTTCCGAGGTGTGCCATGGTCCCTGTTTACCACTAGTCTAGAAAACCCTTTTACCAGAAACTTTAGTCCTGTGTCTCCAATTAAAGATCACTGACAGGGCTAATTTTATTCTTTTTCTTTCTGTTTCTACCAAGTTTATTTCCCCCACCCTTTTATTTGTTTTTGTTTTTGTTTTTTATTCTGAACCATTACATATATCTGGGCTTAGAGCCTGGTCTGAGATCATTTTCTTTTCTGGGGACCTTCACTGTCCCATTCTCCTTGTAGGTCACCTGCACTCCTAGCCTTCTGCAAGGCACCTCTGCTTGGCCTCTTGCCTTTCCTTTTACGAGGAACATTATGAGAAAGGTACCTTTGGAACTAGATGGCAGATTCAGGCCTAGATTGTTTCTTACATCTTCTCATCTTAGCTAACCGATCTGGTGACCTTATCTGCTTTCCCCTCTTCTCTTCTTTTTATTGTTTTTTTTTTAAGTTACCCTAAGCATTTTAAGTGGAGAGAGGGCAAAACAATACAGAGATGCAATAAATAATAGTTTTTAAGAGTTAATGTTTACTTGTAGTACTAAAAAAAACTTAAGTAATGTGTCTTGCTTGTGGGTAAGCTAGAAGATAATGATAAATGATATTGCTTGAATGCTTCCCCTCAAAGTTCACATATTGGAAGCTTAATCCCCACATTCATATGTTGATGATATTTGGAGGTTGGACCTTTGGGAGGTAATTAGGATTAGATGTGATCACAACAGTGAAGTCTCCAGATGGCCTTAATGTTGTTATAAGAAAAAAAGAGAAACAGCATGAGGGTGCACACCTGTAATCCTAGCACTCTGGGTGACTATGGTAGGAGGGTTACAGGTTGGAGCCCCGTCTCAGCGATTTAGCAACTTAGGAGGGCTTATCACAAAATAAAAACTAAAGGGCTGGTGATGTAGCTCAGTGCAGAAGGACCTGAATTCCATCCCCAGTAAAGAAAAGGACTGGGGAGATGCAAGACACTTGCTGTGTCTCACCGTGGGCTGCCCTTGATGATGCAAGAAGAACTGCAGCAGCTGCATAGCAAATACAAACACCTGTGGGAGACAGTTTGAGTGACTCCCCTTGAATGCAGAACAATTGCTGCGACTTTGCTTATGTTGAGATATATTTTCTTACACTGATATGTACAGAGCTGATTATGGTATTTTTTTTCACTTCAGTTGGCTCTAAGCATTGCAAATAAGACTAGCTGAGATACTAGTATATAATCTCTAAAGCCATCAGACAGTCTCCTGTTTCCTCGCATAGTGCACTCTATAAAATATATGAGTACAGCGGGAAGGGTCAGCCAGGCAGCTCCAAAAATGTCAACTGGGTATGAGCCTCGAGATAAGGAGGCTATGACTCCCCAGGACGTAAAAGTTTACATATCAAAAACTAAAACAACAGCCTCCAAAAACAATTTAGTTGCTACCTTAATTGAATTATACAAATTGGTCCTTCTGCATATCATTAACCCTACATTTTGCAAAGATGCTTTTATTGCTACCTGGCCAGCAAGTTCAAATTACTCACTTTGTTCCGGCCATCCTCACTGTCACTCATCCTCGAGCCACTCCCTTCTTCACAAGGTAATAAATTCTGGGAGAGGCCTAGGATCAGGGCCTCTGTCCGTACTTCCTCAGGGGAATTGGACTCAGGACCTTGGCTGCCCTTAACTTTGAATATTTCTTGCCATGAATATGTCTCGCCATGGGTTGCATTGGAGGTAGATTAAAATTAACTCACCAGGTTTCCAATAATGACTCAATGGAATTATAAATATAACTTTTTGGATTGTGAGAAAGACTAAAAAAGAGATTATAATCCCTGGGTTACCATACTTAGCATTTGGGATTATAATAGACACCATGCTCTTGGACATCTCAGCCTCCAGAACTATCATCCAAATAAGCTTCAGACTTTATTAATTACCTGACCTCAGGTATTCTGTTATAACAAAAAACATTGACTAAAACAATAAAGAGAAAAAAAGTGTTTACTAAATCACAGGTAAATAATGGTTTGTATTCTTGATGTTTTTTTCTTTTTGTGCTGTTGAATGAATCATCTCTGTATGTTTGTATTTTTAAAATTTTTTTTGCCTTCTATTTTATAACATACCTCAGGGTAATCTCTTCCCCCTTCTAAACAAACCATCAAGACTGTCTGATGTTACTCTGACTTAAGAATCAATACATCTCACCAGCCTTTCAGTGTATGACAGTTGTGGCTACTGGAAAATCATCCTTGACTTAGATCCCCACACCTACGTATTAACTGAGTAACTCTGGCCGAGATGCTTTACTCTAGTAGCATTGTTTCCTCACCTACAAAATAAGAATGATGATAATAGTTCCTATGTCCAACGGCTCTTGTGAGGATCAAATAGAAAACACAAATGGAGCATTTCACAGAGTATCTTACTTTGCGTGCTCCTGGTTGCCTAGCTTGCCCTATTCTGGTCCATCCCTTCTTTAGAAACAGCTTTACTGGTCTTCCTGGTTCTTAGCCCACATGTTTTGGCTTTTCCTCTTGGCATTTTTTTCCACCCCACATATAAATCTCATTACTGCCTATAAATCTCATTACTTCTGTTCTGCTGTGGGCTTACCGGCTTTTACCTCTTACTACCCCTTGATGAGCAATAGAACCATCTACTGGTCTCTCTCTTTCCCTTCTTTCTCCTCTTGAGTCACTTTTTATCTTAGCAGACTAAATGTGTCCCTGTGAGAATAAGTTGGTATGTATCACTCTTCTGTGTCCCCACATGGCATTAAACCCATTGTCTTCATTGTGACCTAAGAATTCCTGTGAATCCCACTGGCTTCCTCCCAGACCTGATCACTTCCTGCGCTTTGCTCCCTGACCCTCTTGCTGCTCAGGAAACACTTGTGCATGTTAGCTTCTGGAACCTCCTTCCACAGATACTCACTTCATGGTTAATGAGGCAAAGGGACACCTTCCCTGACCATATTAACCCCAAATTGTAACCATCCCCTCCCCCGCCACCAATGCTGTCACTTAATTCTGCCATGTAGCACATAATTTACATGCATAATTTACCTATGCATTGAATAGCTTATTGTCCCCCTGCTTCACTAGAATATAAGTACCATGAGGTGTGTTTTTTCCTTTTTTTGTTCATGCTGCATCCCCTAGTGCCTAGAAAAATTACCACCATATAAATATTCATGGTGAATATGAATAGAAAGTACACAGTGGCACTGACTGTGTATTGCACTGTGCTAGTTACTGTCCCTAAACTTCAGTAAATGTTCCCACTGCTGGAGATCCGTGTGGTAGAACTTTCTATTATGAGAATGCCATTTGTTTGATAGTCCATTGTTCACTTCTGCCATTAGTGACTAAGCAAGCCCCTAAGAAAGTGATTCAAGATGGGTAAGTTTTAATGAATGGGAAAAAAGTGAGGAAAAGATCTCAGTGTAAATGTACACATTTAAATTATGTATATAGTCATGTTCATATTTGTATTCTGTATGCATACACATACTTTTCTATACACATACACGTGTACACATTTTCTTGATAACCTACAATACCAACAAAAATGTAATTTTTTGTTTGTATATGTACTTCTCTATAGCACTTTCTGGAGGACTCTTGCATTTAGCTCTTAACTGTCTCGAGATCATATTGATGTTTTCATTGCTATCTTAATAGTATAACCTTTTTAAAAAATGTTATGTTGCAATCTGTAAGTGACCTGAAATTTTTAATTTTTAAAATGCATTTATATTAGTGTAGCACAGGGGATTAAACCCGTAGCCTTTGCAGTGACTGAGCTATATCCCCAGTCCTTTTTAAATTTGTTTTGAGACAGTGTCTCACTAAGTTGCTCAGACTGGGCTTGACCTTGGCGATCCTCCAGCCTCAGCCTCTCACAGGGCTGGGATTGCAAGCCTGTGTCACCACCCAAGTTGAAAACAGTGTATTTCTAAAAGGTTGATAGACAGGAAGAATTTTGTAATGTGTTCTCTTTTCTTTGCAAATTACCCAACAGTGGATCATTTCCTGAACTTAAACAACTATTACATTATACACACAGGATTTTTACAGAGTGCTCAGGGGAAAAAAATCTAAGCCACTAACTCTTTATGAAACACTAATTGAAAAGTCTAGACACTTGGCTTTTGTGGTGAATCTTTCATTGACTGACTGGCCCGGCTAGTCTTTAAACTTTAATATCTTAATTTCTGCTCCTGTAAAATGAGATAATAATATATACCTGATAGGAATGTGGTTAAAATACTGCTGAAAAGGTAGGATTTCTTTTATTTGGATTTTAGAAAGTCAGGCATTTTGCATGTATAGATCCATTTCTGGGCTGGGAGCATGATGTATCTCCTTTTCCTGATTCTCAAACTCTCCCTTGTACTCAAGAAATATTAAATGAGTTCGAATTTCCCAAGAGAGATTTTTTTTTTTCTTTTTGGTACCGGGGATCAAACTCGAGACCTCATACTTGCCAGGCAGGTGCTTATGCCGCTGAGCTAAATCCTCGGCCCCAACAGAGATTTTGAGTTCTCTGTTCTCAGCATTTACCCATGTCCTTTCATTTGTTTAACTAGCCTTTCCTTGGACTGTTATTTGCTGAAGTCCTGAATTTGAAGTCCTGGGTTTTCATGGTCTGCCTCCTGGAACAGCAAGTAGTACCGAGGCTCTGATGGATGGGGAACCTGTAAAAAGCCTCAAAAAAAGCACAGGGGAAATGAGGTAGAGGGATGGCACCACTCATAGTCCCACCTCTCCTGGGGTTTAGAGGGCCTAGCTGGATAAATGGAGCCATCTCAGCAAGTGTTTTAGATTAAAACACAAATGCAGAAAGGATAATGGGGTAAAGGGATAGCACCAGGCTAAATTAATTCTGACAGATAAATGACAGGGGTTATAGGACAAACATTCATGGAGAAAACTAGGGAAGGATTATCAGAGGGAGCCAGAGGTAGAGCTCCTAGGAACGGAACTGTGTCATAATCTGGCAGCACAGGCATCTTGGTAAAACTCACTGGAAATAAGAGGTGAGTGAGGCCTGACTCCCCCTAAGAACTTCTTCTAAGACAGTAGGTGAGACATTATCTTTATTAGTAGTGATAACACCAATCTACCTAATTAAACTATAGACAGCCCTCTATATCTGGTTTCAGCCAGCCTTAGACAAAATAGATCTTGAAAACAAAGTTGTGTTTGTACTGAACTCATGCAAACTTTATTTTTTGCTCTTACAGTGTAACAACTATTTACATACATAGCATTTACATTGTCTTTGGTATTCTAAGTCATCCAGAGATGATGTCTAGTAGGTGGGAAAATGTGTGGATAGTATATGCACATGCTGTACCATCTGATACAAGAGGCTTGAGCATCTGTGGATTTGGATATCCAGAGAGATGCTGGAACTAACACCCCATGTACACCAGCAGACAGTTGCATCATACAATCAAAGTTGTGAACTGATTGCTAGGATGACCTGGTTCTGCCCACTCAGAGACTCTTCTAAAAGGCTTGAAATAGACGGATGAGGTTATAGCAAGCAGAATAATGAGAGATCAGTAAGATAGATTAGTACGCAAATGCAATAGTTCTGGGGTTGAGTTTACAGAAAATTAATTAATCCTTTGACCGAGGGCCATGGGATTCCTGTCTCAGATAAGACAGAGGAAATGGCTCAGAGTCAGGTGAAGGGAGCTGTGAAAAGAATTTGCAGAGTTTGGATTTAGGAATTGATGAGCAGTTGTCATAATCCAGAAAAATGAGATAATAGCAAGGAATTAAAAGGAAGAAAATAGGTTGAAGAATCTCTTTGGAATTAACTTAGACTTCAGAATGTGAAAATTAGGGTTGGGGAGATTGTGCAGAGGGCTACAAAGAAAGTAAAATAGATGAATGAGGTTAAGAGTATGGACTGCTTTAGAGTCAGTCATCTCTCTGGACAAAGTGTCTGCAGCAGGCTGTGGTATAGGAGAAGGCAGAGCATGAGCAGAGACGAGGCAGAGGGGGCCTAGTGTACAGGTCCCACCTAGGGCAGTAGGGATTTTACAAGGGATGATCAGAGAGCACTGAAGGCTTTCACAGGCATCTAAAGGATGATAGGGAAGGAAGAGGGAGGCTAGCATAGGGCCTCAAACTCTTGGGATAGAATTTGTGGCTAATTCAAAGTATAATTGATAGCCATTGGAGGTTTTTAAAAACACACTGTGTTTAACTTTTAATAAAGATGATTTTGGTTTTTGTGTGCAGAGTGGACTGTTTGGATCTGTTACTGTCTGTTTATGCTGCTGTAACAGAATTCCATAATCTGCTAGTTTATAAACATACGCATTTATTTCTTATACTTCTAGAGGCTAGAGATTATATGATCATGGCGTCAGGTGATTAGTGTGTGGTAGCGCCTCCTTGCTGGTTCACTGTACTTGTACCCTAGCATAATGGAAGGAGGGTACCTGGCTCTCTTGTGTCACTTTTATAAGGGCACTGATCCATTGTTAGGGGCTCTGCCCTAATGATCTAATCAGTGGTATTAGATTTCAGCATGTGAATTTGGGGTCCCACAGATAATCAGACCATAGAAGAAGATGAATGGCATTAAGGACAATAGGTAAAAAAAAGCCCATTGTAGAAGGGCAGGTGAGATAGAGGGTTGAGAAATAATTGACATCAAAAAGACTGACTAAATAAACGGGAGTGTGGTAATAGCACATATGATTGACCTCAGACTGTAAATGATAATGAAAAGTGGGCACATTTAATTCAGGCTATCAGTATGATGCTATTAAGGTTTTTCAGTGTTTTAAAAACTAATATTATCAAAATGTCTGTAAAGTTCTGGTCAGCATGAAATACAATGTTAAATACAAAGAATGAAAAATTTAAGCGGCTTTTGAAATATAACAGAAATACAGTAGAATATTGACTCATAGGCACTCAAAAATTGGATTTCTTATACAGTGTGAAGCAAATTTTGTCTGAATATTTCTGTCTTGTGTAATATATTTACATTTCTGTCTATACTCTCTGAACCTCAGTTTTCTCAGTTATAAAACAAGGATTACAACAATTATACTTTGCTGGATTGTTTTAAGAACTAAATGGAGCAGAGCTTGGATGTAGGAGAAATTTAGCCAAATAGTTCCTACTGTTAATATTACACTCCGAAAAATACCTCAATAGCAAAAAAAGGTTTTCAGTAGTGTGGTGGTTGGCTCTAAATAAAAGATATTTCATTTTTCCAACCTCTTCTCTTAAAGATTTGAAAAATCATAAGGAATGTAGTATTTTGATACCCATTCTTGGTATTATTCATAGTCTTTCCATTTATTTCGAACCTGCTTTTCTCTTAAGAAGGCAATATCATTGTGACAGTAAATTTGTCAACTTGATTGACTTGGGAGCCACCCAGGGAACTGGTAGAATACACTTCTGGGGTCATCTAGGGTGGGTTATGGAGGGTGACCTTGGATACTGTATCTGTCCCCTTTCCACTTTCTCTTGGTCACTGGTCCACTGTGCTTTGTTTCTCAGCCACCATAAACCAAGCAGCTTGCTTGACTGTTCCCGTCCATCATGGTGTTTCTGCCTTGAAGCCTACTGATCACGGGTTGAACCCCTTGAAACCACGAGCCAAATTAAACCTCTCCTCTGATTTGTGGGTGTTGGGTATTGTGTCCCAGCAGTAGAAAAGCTTATTGATGAGGAAGCAAGAAAATTAATTAAGATGATGGTCAAGTAGACAAATAAGTTTTTGTCCGAGCAGAATTAGCACCTAAAGATAAAGTTCAGTGATGTGTTCTTCATGTTTCACATGTTGAGGTCATTAATCAGGGACTTGAAATACCTCTAGCCTTGATGACTGCCCTGGATACTTGGGTCTCCTTGCTTGTGGGTCACGGAGGCCTGTGCTTTCCCTTGTTTATTGCCTCTGAATTTTGAATGGTTGCTCTTTATTACTGTTGTGTGGTGGGGCCTGTTTGTTTCTAAAAGCCAAAAGCTTCCATAATGAGTTAAGAGATAAGGTCTGAATCATAAAAATGGGTTAGAAATAAATGGAAAGGCCAGTCCCAAGAATGAGTATCAGAATACTTATTATTTATAATTTCTTTAAGCACTTTAACATTAGAGTTTTGAAGGAAATGAAGTAATTTTATTTAGAACCAAGTATTGCACCAACAGTTTTTTTTTTTCTGTTGAGGTATTTCTTTAGTTGTATTAACAAGCAGCCAAGATTTATACATGTCTTCCTGCTGTGAATCAGTTGAAAGAGACAACTTGTGAAATGAGAACTCTCCAGTATTTTTCTCTGTAGTTTGCAGTATATTAATTTTTTTATTTTATCATTTTTCCTTTAGAATTTTAGACCATTGTACCAAATGCCAAAAACATTATAGTACTTTTTAAGCCTAGTTTAAGTAGAAGATAATCATGTTCAGAGCCTTTTCTCCTTTTCAAATAAAGGATATTAAAAAGTCTAATGAGAGGCTGGGAATGTAGCTCAGTGGTAGAGAACATTCCCAGCATTTGAAAGCCCTGAGATCAACCTCCAGACTCACCAGCAAAACAAAAAGTTTAAGAAAGTCACCTGCACTGGACATAACACAAGATTTTTGCCAAGTCAATAATAGCTATAAAATATTAATCACCCTTGTATATTCATATTCCCTTATAATCAGATTTAATAGGTCCATTTACCTTTTCTCAGAATAAAGTAGTCATGGATCTTGTGCTCAGATATTTAGGAAAAACATAACATTACCAAATGGCAGACTTTGAGATGGTAGTCATTGCAAAGTGCAAGCTGTGGGAAGCAGACTCTTTCAAACATGAGAGGAGAGGAGTAACCCATCCAAGAAGGGCATTGTGGGACTTTAAGAATTAGACCATGTGTCCTCTTGTTGATATTTTACTTAATTTCTAGTACAGTAATATCTCATTAGCATCCCTTCTAAGGTTCTTTTTCCGTTTTTTTGTTTTTGGTTTTTTTGTTGTTGTTGTATTTGTTTTTTGTTTTTGTTTTTGGTACTGGGGATCGAACTAAAACAACACTTGGCAGGCAGGTGCTTATGCCGCTGAGCTAAATCCCCAGCCCTGTTTAGTTTTTTGAAATAGGATCTTGCTATCTAGTCCAGGCTATGTAGCCCTGGCAGGGCTCAAATTTATAACAGTCTTTCTGCCTCAGCCTGGGGTTCCAAGGTTATGCCATCACACCTGGCTCTTTTTCTTCTTTTGAATATGTCTTCAACTTTTAAACTTTCAAGTAACTAAGAATCTAAATGTGTGAAATTCTTTAAGAAAATAAATGCCCAGAGAGCATAAAATTCTTTGAAATACTGTTTTTCTCTGCTTTTTAAATAGTTGTGGTAGGAAATCCTTGTCTAATATAATACATTAATGGTACTTAAACTTCATTTCAAAAAGATTTAGTAAATACTAAAAATCAGAAAATTCTCACAAATACCTACTTCTAATTTGTCACCTTATTGTTACCATTGACAAACTGACATGGTTAACTTCATTTGACTGTTTCACTTCAAGTCAAGTCTGAACCTTTAATATTTTTACTTAAATATTTTAAAAAGAATTTGTCTTTTCTCATAATACTGTACTTTTTCCATGCACTTTTATTCTCAGATAATAAATCATTTCCTTGGTATTCACATGTAACTCACTTGAGCTGTGGAAATAGTTACATAGTTGCGAGAGAGAGAGAGAGAGAGAGAGAGAGAGAGAGAGAGAGGAGAGAGGGAGGAGAGAGAGAGGAGAGAGGAGAGAGAGGAGAGAGGAGAGAGGAGAGAGGAGAGAGGAGAGAGAGAGTATTCAGTGTACCTTAAAGTAATCCAGCCAAGTAATTTTAAGATAGTAATGTTTACTAGAACCAGTAATTTTTTAAAGAAAGATGATCATGATATCTCACGCTTTACAATTCACTTTGGTATTTCTTTTTTAGTATTCCTAAGAAAGACATTTATAAACTAGCATTTCTCTTGAGTGTTGTCCCTCATTGAATTTTTCAATTATATTACACTTTTCATTACACTTGAAATTAGAGGCACATACCTCTCCAAAACAGCTTTGTGCTAAATTCTGCAGAGGTGATACACAGTTTCACTTAAAAAAAAAAAGCAGAAATTGTAGCAAATATTCCTGACTTTATTACTAAAGTATAGGGAAGAAGAAAAGTACCCACATTTTGTTGATAAAACCCAGTCTTCAGATTGTACAGATAAGAAGTAAATGCTATTATAGTTGCATAAGTTGTCCTTTTAATTAATTTTACCACACAAGTAACATATCACTTTATTTTAAAATAAAAAGTATGAATGAGACATTCACCTCTGGCTGCCACACATCAGTGGATGTGTTCATCCTGCATAAAAATATAATCTGAGGACAACTAAACGTTCAGTATTCTCTGAGGAAAGTTTGTCCATTGTTTCTGTTTTCCTTGTTTATCTAATGAGGGTTCCCTCAGGACAAGGAAAACTTGTTATTAGAAGCACCAGTAGAAACTATTTCTAATTCCTACCTACGTTTGTACATAAGGATTAATCACAAGCTGTCTATCAGATAGCTATCATTTGAAGCTATTACCTGGTAGGAATTATCCATACCTTATTTCTAGTGCTATTATCTCTGTTTTACTGACTAGGAAGTTGGGACACAGGAAGTACTATACTGTAAATAGTGTGTTCTGAGGCACAGTGATGGGGCAGTGGAATGGGGGTTAGATTCTTCTATCAGGTTCTTTTCTTGGCATCAAGTTGTTTCAGAGGATCAATTATTGCTATATACAAGTATAATCATTTGATGTCTTTGACTTATGGATGGTGTAGAAGTTTTAAATTCTCATTCTAATGTCATTCTGTGGGCATCTTCCCTTTTTTGACAGAGAATATACTAAAGATGTAATCACAGGTACAGAGTGGGCTCTGAATACTCAGAATGGACTCTATCAGTTGAATGTCAACTCAGGTATAAGGCCTCACGAAGCATAATTAATAGAAGTATAGTGCAATTTCAACTCTTTTGGACAGTTAATGTTTTTAGAAAAGCACAATGCATTATTCTTCAAATCTTCATCTTGATCTGCTATTAATTGTAACATTCCGGATTCAAGCTCTTATAGTTTTTTGGGCTTTTTTGTTGGGTCATTGAAAACTTGAAATGAACCTGAGGAATTTCTTGACTGAGAATCTGCCCTGTTTTTCCCTTTTTCTAGGTCTATTATTAGCAGAAGATTTTTCTGCATAGTTGGCACGCTGTACCTGTATCGGTGTATTACAATGTATGTTACTACACTCCCAGTACCTGGTATGCATTTCAACTGTTCTCCGAAGGTAAACTATTCCTCACTGTAATTTCCCTTTTTGTTTGTTACTCGTAGTGCTCTGGGGTCCTCTGACAAAGGCTGAAGATGGAAATTTCTTTAGGGTACAGTCAGATGCCCCTGGCATTGTCTGGAAGTCACTAAGCACTGGAGCCAGCAGCCAGGCACTGCTAGAGTTTCCAGCTCTGCCCACGCTCCCTACGGGAGAAGGAAGTATACAGCCTCCTGAATGTGCTGGGGTGCTTGGGCTTTGAATGTAGGGGTAGCTCTTTGATTTTCTCCCAGACTTTTAAAACATCATCCACTCATTTGTCACAGATCTAGAAGCTTTCATATACTTTTTCTCTCATGGATAGAAAGCTCGTTTCAAATGATATTCTTTCCTTTCTTCTTCTTTCTGTTATTTCCTATAGCAGAGTAACCAAGACAAATTAATCATACCTCCTGGCAGTCCTCCAACAATTCAGATAAAGCCACTTTTTCTGAAGGTACATGTGGCCATAGATCTGCTATCTTGTATAGTAGCAGAGTGTTTTCAATAGTGTTTTAAAATGAACTTTGTCCCTCTCTTATTGTCTCTACCTTTGCTTTACATTCATGGAAGCCTCTCTGCCCCCTCACCTTTATCTTGCAGGAATTTTTAACGATACAGATGATTGGAATTTCATGAAATAGGAGAAGATACAATTTTTTAGATATTTAACATGCATTAAAATTCTTCATTGCAGTAAGTAAAAGAAGAGACTAATTTCTTTCTTTCTTTCTTTCTTTCTTTCTTTCTTTCTTTCTTTCTTTCTTTCTTTCTTTCTTTCTTAGTGAAAGAAAATAAAGGCTTCTGTGATGTGTTTCAGATCATTTCTCTGCACTGCCTCTGTCTGGCAGACACTTTCATCTCTTTGTCCTTCTGTTCCTTCCAGAAGAGGCAATCTCTGGGAGAGAAGCTTTAGAAAGGGAGGTGAAAATTCCCTCTGGATTTTTAAGATGGCATCCTTATTATATGAGATTTTGAATCCTGTTAGTTTTTGTACTGGTGTGTCCCTTCCTTCCTAGACTTACATATGTTCCTATAGAGGTGGCTAGTTTTTGTTTTTATTTTCATTTTTTGCTGCACACCACTTCCTGAGCTCTGGAGAACCTTCATAGAAAATGGATGTTCCCAGTTTTCCACTCCTCTGTCAGCAGTCCTACCTCCCTAAACTCCCTTCTTGCTGTTTCCAAAGTCCTTCCCAAAAGCTAACTTCCCATATTTGTAATCCTCTGCAAAAGCTCTCCAGCACCCACTACAAGCTTCTGGGTTATATAAAATACCTTGCTATCAGTGAGAATACAGTGATATGGACCCTTGCTGGAAATGAGTTTAATTAATAGCATACTCTCAGTACTGAAGGACAGTTTAGGTTATTGGCCTACATGTATTTTATTTTCTGAAAAGAACCTGGGCATTGGGACATTGCCCAATTGCCCAAAGGTAGATGTAGGTAGACGTGGATTTTGAGTAAGCACACACTGAAAATCGATCAAACAACAAGGGGTCACACTATGTAACTTTTCCCTCTCTACTCTAGTGTTGTGTCTTGGTGAGGATCTTTGAGGCTCCAGCCAGTTGCTGGCAAGCCCAGATTGGGCCAGGATTACTTAATAGTAATCTTGAGACTCATCTAACCACAATCCTGTGGCTAAGAATAGCTTGCAAGTTTTCTTGGTAAAGGCGAATAGGCATTAGGCACAGAGGCTAAACTCGTAACATATTACTTTATCGTGTTGCCAAAAATGCCAACTAAGACCATGATGTTTGTCACAGACTTCTGAAAAGTAAATTAAAAAGAAATAGTAGGAAGTAAAATATTAGCGTACTTTAGCAAAAAGTAGTAGTTAAAACCTTAAATGTAGTCATATCTGTTAAAGGCATAAAAGACTTAGAAAGAGAATTCAGAAAATAGATTTTTATCCTGAAAAAAATGCAAATTTATTTCAAACCAGAGCATAGTATAAATTCTTTCACCTAACACCTAGATTCATAAATTATCAAGATTGGGTACATTTGAGTCATCTCTTTTTCTTCATTTTTGGTCTCAGACCTTCATCACTATACACTTTATTATACATAAAAACTATGGAAATGTTCTCATAGAACCATAACACTGTTGGTATTCAACAAAATTACTAGTAATTCTTTGGTTTTAGCAATTAATACGTTTGGAGAATTTTCTGATTATCTTAAATACCAGTCGTATTCTGGAGTGGACTTACCTGTCTTCTTTGTGGTATTGGTTAACTTGTTCCTCTCTCCTCCACATCTCCTCTGAATAGAAAGTTAGCTCTGAAACTTTACTACATTCATTTGGAAAGAATACTTCATAGGTAGAACAGAAAAATCTGTGAAGCTAGAAGAGTTGAAAAGGTTTGAAACTTAAAGACAATTCAAGCTTACGAAATTCAAAGACTTGCATTCTGCATTGGGCACCAGTGTCATCAAAGAGAGAGGAGTGGCACAAGAGACACCTCAGAAACCAGCTGCCTGCTTCAGAGTCACATCTCAACTAAGGGAATCAGCACTGAAAGAAACCTTATTACAAGTAAAATGATCCTGTGGTAGAAAAAGAAGAGATCTGAACACCATCACTGCCAGATCTTTATTAACCTCTCTCTAACCATTACACAGAGAAGGAAATTCTTAGCCCTAGAAAAATATAAACTATTTAATAGTAGAAAGATTGCTGAGGTCAGGTTTATACATTAGTGAGTGGCAGTAATACATTAGCTGGGTAGCATATACACTGGACAAGTCATTTAACTCTAAGCATCAGTCTTTTATTGTTGAAACAGGGTTCTGTCATTTGTAGGGTGCTATATAGAAATAAGAAGAGGACCTGGTATTTCTGTCATGCCTCAACCCCTAGACTCTTTATCATCTGGTGAGAATTGATTTAATAAGTGCCTAATTTAGGCACTAGAGTACAAGGAATGAGCAAGGTAGATAAAGCCCTATCTTTGTAGGAAGCACCCTAAAATTCACAGGATTCAGACTTGTACCTTATAAATATTTTTTTCAAAATGCTGTAAGCCCTCAAATTAAGTGATAGGTTCTAAGGATAGAAAGAAAGAGAAAGATTTGGACAGTATTCTAGAGATCAAATGAATACAGTTTGTTAATAGAGTTGACATAGAAAATGAAGAAAAGGGAAAGAGTTTAATGAGAGGACTTTACCACTGGAATAATTATAAGAGGGAGAAACATGGAGTTAATGATCTTGGATTAAACATGTAGAGTGTCACATGCTTGTGAGTAGCTAAATGGTGATGTCTATGACAGTTAGCATTGTAGGTCTGAAATTGAGATGGAAATCAGGACCAGATAATAAATATTCACAATTTATCTTTTTGGATGATAGTTAAAGCTGTGGATATGAATAAAAAGCCCAGAGAAAGGATGTAGAAAATACAATGCTTCCAAAATTTTAAGTTTGTGATTTGAGGTATCACTGAAGTCAGTTGATGCACTTTTGCACTTACTCATCTCTAAACTTTTAAGCTGAGCTTTAACTGTATGACTGTCTCATGTCACGTGACTCAGACTTGGTTCCACTATCTCATCAGTCACCGTGCTGGTACACTTAGTACTTTCTTTTACACTAGTGCTCAAAACACACAGTTTAGAAGAAAAAGGTTCCAAACAGTCAATAGCAGTTATGAAAATTAGTGTTATTGTTCATTCATTTGATGACAGTATACTTTACAAAATAATAACTGCTTGAGAAATAATGATCATGTAAGATGATTTAAGTTAAGAGGAAGAACAGACCTCCCATCAGATATTTCTGAGATAATGATGAGCCACTGAGAAATGTGGGGATGGGGGGTAGGTATGTTCACTTCTTGCATCTGCCTTGTATTGCAGAGGATGTTGTGCCAGGCTTATACCAGAAGTTGCCAAATGTTTAATAACTTGATTTGCCTGTGCTAACCTCAGTACAAGTTTTCTCCAAGAAGCATGTGTTCTATTCCTGAAACCTTCAAAAAAAGAAAAATATTTATATTCTGGTCCTCAGATACACAGCCTAATGCTAATTAAGAGAAAAAATAACTTACTGTCTTCAACTCTCACTGTAATTATTGATGAGTTAATCTAATAGTGACTAAGCATTAATATGAGATACACATTGGTTCTCTTTTATAGTACCCATGATGACCTTAGATTTGAAAACCTTTAAAAAGAGATTATGCTACAGTAAAAGGCACTAAGATGGCTGTTACATTTATTGGAGGCAAAGTTTTCAGTGAACTGATCCCTAGAACTTGAAAGACACTTTTTTTTTTTAAATGCACATCCCATTTTTGAACAAGGGTCCAGTTTGGGTGCCATCTGAGGCTGATCGCTAGGTAGAGCAATAAAATAATAAGAACAACAGCAAAAAGACCTTCATGTTCTTGTTTGCCAATGTCAACTTGTCCTAGTGCTCAGATTTGAAAGATCAAAGCTCTTCCTTTGATCTACTGCTGGGCTGTGACACAGTAATCGCCAGCTTTCGCAGTTCCGTCTCCCAGCACAAGTTCAGTCTTACGTGGCAGAAGACTTTGCTCATTTCATTTCTTTCTCGCTTTCTCAGGTAGCTGTTAGAGTATTCCAAGAACTCTCCATGTTGACAGATTTAGGTAATCTAATTAGCTTCTGCTAACTGTATCATGACTTCAGAATATAGCTGATTCCATTACTAAAATACTTTCATGTCTTTCTTTTGAATTGTGTGGAGCTTAAATTATCAGTGCTTGTTTCTACCTAATCTTCTGCCTGCCTCCCAGTTACTTACTCTCAATATAATTTTCCTTTATGTTTGTTCTTGCAAACATGTCTAAAGAAGCTGCCTTGTGTGAGCATAGGGGTAAATTTTGAGCATATATAAATGTACAAGACAAGTGCCTCACACTTGCCAGTGGACATGATGAGCCACGTGCAAGCCAACAGGTCACTCCCTGGCTTGCTCCATCCTCCCTGGATGGACAGGAGGAGGCCAGTTGCCATGGAAGCATAGAAGACAGCAGCTCTGTTTGGAGTGCTATCCCCACAAGGGAAAGCCCTGTCTGAGGCAAACCTCAGAAGGATAAGTAAAGAGTTTGCTAAGTAGAAATGGAGAGAGGCAGAGTTTGCCAGGTGAAGGAAAAAAAGAGAAAGCCAGGAGAAGTTTTAGCAGGCAGCATTATGAGGGGACCATTTGGAAACATTTGTTTCCAGTGATATACATAGTGAGGTACTTGGGAAAGGTAGAAGGAGAGATGGAAGTGGATTTTTAGTGGTGCCAAATTATGTGCCCCCCTGTTTTGCCTGTTATAATTCTGAATGTTTATTTTTGATTCTCACAACGCTGAGTGGGAAGAAATTGTACTTGGTTCAGTGATAAGTGATCTGCTTAGTATCTTACAGGTACTAAGGGACAGGCAGGAAGTTTTGCCAAGTCTGTGTTCTTAGTACTTCTCATGAGGGAGATAGGTTATGCTTTCACAGACTGTCTGAATTATAAGTGAGGGAGGCCTATATCAGGGCAGGGAGGGCTGTGTTGAGGAGACACTGGGAAAGTATAAAAATTTTCTAAATGTTGATGGTCAGCTGGTGTGAAGAGGTCTCCAGAGTTAGCTTTTGCTGCGGAATTCCGAACAACCTCATCAGAGGTACCAGTGTATGAGTACAGATGAATCCTTATTCATGGTGTCAGTGTGGGCAGGTAGATTCTAGAGCTTCCCGGACATGACAGGCCCCAGTGGTTTCCATTCTCAAACCGTGTTGTTCTGCGTGAGAGTTCCCACTGACAGCTGTTTGTTTGTTTGTTTGTTTGTTTGTTTCCTCTCCAGTGCTGAAAATCTGCCACTGAGCTGTGTTCTCAGCCCCCACTGGGCATGTTTTAGACCATTTAAGCATCACAATGACTGATGATAATATTGGAGTATAATAAGGTCATAAAAGCTTTTAAAATTAATGAATAGGGTTCTTTCAAGAAAACATCAACTTACAAATGTAATAGAAATAGAAAAATCACCATCCTGTAAATTTCATAGTAATAATTTAAAAGTCATAATTTATAGTCATTTATCTATAGATGATGGTAAAGCCAATAGGTAAAAGGTTGGGCATCCTAACATTTTTAAATCACAAATTGCTTGTCAGTAATAAAGGGACAAAGGTACGTATTTAGGGAGAAAATCTGCCTGATATTCTCATAATCAAGTGAATAAACCAGTAGCAGGCTGATTACATCAAGTACTTCTTGAAGTCACTGAGAAAACAAAAAGACATCTCTGTAATATTTCTGCCAGCAACTTTTAACCTGCGTTTAAACAGAAGGCAAAAATCAATAAAACCAACCTCAAGGAGTATTCTGTAAAGAAATTAGACTGAACCCCTCAAAAATGTAAATAACATTTGGGTGGGAGGCAAGACTGAGAAACTGTAGTAGATGAAGAGGAAATGTGGGCTGTCCAGTAGCCTCAGTGTGTATCTGTGATCAATTGGGATGTCGATTGGGGGAATTTGAGTGGTTTTCGGAAGAGAATGTCCATGTTTTTGTATTTAGGGTGTTACTGTGTATTCAGCTTACTCTCATACAACCGATGGGAAAAAGTAAGATGGGAAGAAAAAGCAAATGTGAAAAATTGCTAATATTTAATGAGCCAGGTACCTCGCCCACCTGCAGTTCATCTTCGGGAGCAGGTTATCTTGTAGTCGTGCATGTTCATTTGCCAAAATGATTGTTATTAGTATTTTACCACTCTTTAGATGTAGAAAGTTTCTAAATACAAGCTGGGAAAAATTTTTGTAAGTTTGCTTTATGACCAAGTAGATTTAAGGAGACCCTCAAAATTTGCAGCAAATACAATTTTTCTCCCCTCCCCTCTGCTCTCCTCCCCTTCTCTCTTCTCTTCTCTTCTCTTCTCTTTTCCTTTCTTTTCCTTTTTAAGGCAAGGTCTCACTGTGTAGTTCAGGCTGACCTTTAGCTCACTATGTAGCCTAGACTGGCCTTGAACTTGGAGTGAGTCTCCTTTGCTTCCCAAGTGCTAGAATTACAGGCATATACCACCATGCACAGCAAAAAAAAAAAAATACTTTTAAAATAGAACTTTTACCTGACTGAAATACTAGGTTTTTTTATTTTTAAATTTTTTGTTTGTTTGTTTTTTGTGGTTCTAGGGATTGAACTGGGGCCTCCACACTCCTAGAGTATGAGAATTATGGATGTGTGCCACTATTACTGGCTGAAATACTGTTTTTGTTTTTTGTGGGTTTTTTTTAATGTGATAAATAAGAGTATGAGTAATGGAAATCCACAACTGACCTAAAGATTTTAGTAAGTATCTTGATAAATCTCCTTACTAGTGGCCATGAAAAAATTAAAAATCTTGCTAAAAGAGAAGCTAGTATTTTATTGCAGATAATTGCTTAGAGACACACCCCCTTTAAAAAAAGACTGCTTGCTATAGGAATTGCTGAGAATATTTGAGAATAGAAGTATGTAGAGAAGCAAATCCCTTATAGCCAAGTAAAGGAAAGATTCTTTTAAAAAGTTGTATATAAGAGTTGAAGAAGAGTACATAATGAAATCTCTCTGCTGCTCATCAGCTATGGATGACCACATCTTTCCAGGAGTGGACTGATTACCAGGTGGAGGAAGAATTCAGAAATGTCTCACCCTACAGAACTCATATTTAAGGAAACTCATTCCAGTTTCACCACTTGTTTTTTAGATGTCGAGTTCTCAATTAAGAATTAGCCCGACCTAACTTGGTAATAGTCCCTTAAATTTATAAAACAATATTTTAGTGATCACTTTTGCAAATATATTTTGTTGGGTGTGAGTTAAAAATGAGAAAGTCTTTTCCTTGCCATTTAGCAAATGAGAAAACAAACCAGAATGAGTCACCGATGTGGTTACCCCCACAATAGGAGTTTGATATTAGCTTTGTGCTCATTGTTTTTCCTACAAAAGTGAACATGGACGTGGTAGCACAATATGAAGCAAGGAGAGTTAAAGTCAAAGTAAGGGGTTGGGAATATAGCTCAGCAACACAACACCTGCCTGGCAA